>JAAAPX010000150.1:0-76388 GCA_012656285.1 Aspergillus fumigatiaffinis
TATATTTTTTTTTTTTTTTTTTTTTTTTTTTTTTTTTTTTTTTTTTTTTTTTTTTTTTTTTTTTTTTTTTTTTTTTTTTTTTTTTATTTTTTTTTTTTTTTTTTTTTTTTTTCACAATACTACCAGATATCACCCGATACTAGATACTACAAATAGAACAAGCATAACAGTGATAGCGAATATGTCCCCTGTCTCTGGCATTTCCTTTTGCTTTCTCTTCGTGTCTATCTTGACTATCTATTTTGTTTAGATGCTAGCATAGTCTACAGGATAATGGCTATCAAGTGTGTAGGCTAGTAGCTGGTAATTTTAATAACATCGGAATCGTCATTAATTAATTTCTTAAAACTTGGAATCTATGTTCTTTAGTGCCTGGCTTCCCAGTTTTGGTTTCATCGGTGCACTGCCGGGTCTAACTCTAAGAGCCTACGCTAATCAGCTTTCTACCTCGAATGTCATGGTCTTCCTTGATTACAGTATTTCATTTACGTCCATACTCCAATCAATAAATGCACTCTGTATACTCTGGAGACAAAAGTGTTCTAAGATGCAAAACTCTCATTAAAACAGACAATCATGCAATTGAGACAGCACATTGATATTCATGATGTATGTCACATCGAAATAATGAGCCACAAGGACCGCAAAATCCGCTAAGCCAGCCAAATCGGCCACTGATGCAAATCTCCCCGTCACCAGAACCCACCCAGAACCCACTTGGTCTGTTGGTCGATGGTCGAATTTAGGCCCGAATCTAATTGACTACGGTAGAGGGGTACCTAAGTGGCATAAATTGCTACAGTATGGGTACCTGACTGATGATTCTGGAACGATAAGAATCAATAATCCAACAGAAACAGAAAGATATCTTAATAATAGCATTAAACCCATGAGGTATCATTCAGCTGTCCACCTACTCTTATAAGATCAACAATTTTCCCAGCCCTTCTCTCGTTGTTAAACTGACTGACGACCTCAACAGCATCACCCCATGGGGCTTTCCTGACTCTAGGGTGATGCCTGGATACACCTCACACATACCCTGTAAAGATTACCGCACCAAAGCAGCTGTACGAGTCTGAGAACTGAGTCACAATATCCCTACTCCGGAGTAATAAGGAACTAACTATGAACGCCGATGCTCTTTTTTGATTCATAATTTCTTTTCTTCCGATTCACAAAGTTTACATGCCATTGCAAAGCCAATCCAGGTGCTCGACCCATCGCACAAACCCAAGCAATTGGAATCGCCACTTGTCACTTCCCCAAGTTCCAGGAATCAACACCACTTTCTCGTCAAAATATACAGCTATTGAACCAAAGGGGGATAGGAACCGAAGTAAAGGCCTCCTTCCTTGCAAGGGGGAGGCGGTGGTCGATGAATCGTTGGTTGTTCGATGGTCACCCGTCAGCCAACATGCCACCGCTCTGGCCGGAGGAGGGATCGACGTCGACGCCAGGGTGCATCTCGCTGTTTGCAGTCATCACACGCTCACCCTGCCAGCGGTTCAGCACCACCAGTGGTCATGAATGCTAGTACGGCGTACATGGGCTGTTTACGGCTGCAGGACGTAGGGACAGGACGGATGTAGCAATACTCCGTACAGACTACAGCAGGTATGTACAGCTGGCACCTGTCTGACATGTCGGGTACCTTACTTCTTCGACGCGACGTGACTTTGTTGCCAAGTAAATTTGCCTGGGATCCAGCATGAGGCTTGCGAGTTGTGACGTCCGGTAGGTGTCTGTGCCTCAAGTAAATCGTTATCGATCTGAAGATTATCATTATGAAACTCGTATCAGCCATGAGGACGGCAAATTCCAGATCGCTACCAACGATGATCTCTAGCCTTGGCGGTTCTAATGTCCTTTCCATACTGTCTTCCCTCTTCACTCAGCCAAATCCAGGCACCAAGGGATAGAAACCCTTTATGGAGTGCCGCCTTCGACCTTGATACATTTGTCTTAGTCTCACAAGTATGACCAGAAAATTGAGTTCTTGTGTGCATGGAAAAAGGAAGAAAAGAGGTAAAAAAAATTTCCAAACCAGCTCAAACCAACCAAAACACAGAGTCCAGAGTCCAGACCTCCGAAGTTTTACTAGAGCTGATTCAAATCCAAAACAAATTTACCTGTGGAAGTGGGCCTGATCTCCAAGGTTGATAGTGCGTGCCTTAGTCTGGAAACATAGTAGACTAGCCTGACTAGCTCTTACAGGAGCAGATCGTCAGGACGAATCACCGCGTGCAAGCTGTCCTCCATAGCTATTCGTAGACAGCTGGTGTTTCTATCTATGGTACTTTTTGTGGGTCAGAAGGTCAGGTACTTTTATCAATTTTCCAATTAGCGTGCAGCTTGCCAGCTATGGGAGATGTATGCCACCAGGCTGCACAGGATTCTAATATCTATGGAGTACAGAGTACGCAATGGAGTACGTTTAGGTTGATTGCAGTCGAAGCGCAATAGTCAGGTGAGATATTCTATCAATGGGAAGTAATCACTATAACTGTATGATTCCATAAAGGAACTAAGTGTAGGAGATCTATGCAACAAATAACTTATGCCAACTCTAGTTATGCACATACATACTCAATACTTGTGGACAATACCTATTAAGCATAAACACCTAAACTTTCAGAGAAAAACAAATGGAGCCATGTCAATCTCAAGCCGATAATCCATAATTACTTCATCATGAATCATGAGACGTATCGAAATTAAGATATGCTGTAGATCATGGGACGCAATGCCTGCCTGCAGGTGCCTGATTGTCAGTGCACTTTGTCCTTTTCCGCATGCGGACAGCTCAGCCACACCCTCATTCCAGGTACTCTGTATGTGACGATGGGAATGGGGATAGACAGCGTCCACGGAAGGTAGGTGCGATTTGAAACACAAATTATTCTGAACGCATCAATCAGCCGCTCAATCCACCAATTCATGACTCGATCAATACCTTTGTCGTTCTCATTCGAGAATGTCTTTGTCCCGTGGAACACCCATCGCGGCCGTAGCCGTCTCCGCTTACAGACCACGAGTACGACTACAGACTACCTACAGTAGTAGGTACCTGGAAGATAGACGGAGTATTGTTGGGCCCATCCTGACGCGAACCAGTTCCTATGCCGTTTTGCATTTCAGTGTGCGTGACTTTGCTTACCTCTCCATAAGCTAATGAACCCAATTGATCCTGTCAGTGACCATTGAGTAACCACCACCAGAGTATCATTGTGCCACACCCATGTCATTGAGAAAGCGATCAACAACGCCACCTATTTTACTTGTTAATACTGTGTATTCCAGGCACAAACAGCAGACAACAATGACGGCCTGAAAGGAAAAAAGAAAAAGCGGTCATCAAATGGATACTTGGATACGCAACAGCCGCCCCGGTAGTGGCGCACTAGTAGTTGTGATAGTCGACGTCTTCAACGTCATCATGGCTTGAGCATTTACCCACACATCCCCGCAAGACACGAATTGTGTTGCGTGGATCTCTGACGAGACATTTCTAACGGAGTAGACTACCTAGTACCTGCCTGTGGAGTGAACTCTTCTCGAGAATAAGAGTTAGTCGCCACGAGCTTACATATGTACAGAGTAGTTCATGAAGAGTATCCTTGTCCGCGGAGGGGTATAGTGTGTAGCATTTGACAGCTCCACATGTGTCACTGTTGGGTCTGAGCCTTCCCTAGTTACTCAGAGTTCATCCCGTTTCTTGAAGATCCGAATCTTCAGCAGCGACTGTCGACGAATGGGTTCTGCCCTTGCCAAACTTTCAGCACTACCTACGTACCTAGCTACCTTCCCATAGGTGCCTCGGCATAAGCCAGCAGTCAAAAGCAAGAACAAGTATTCCTCCAGTCAGACAGGGTACTGCAATTAAGATCAACATGCCATACCCTCAACCCGAGCCTAGAACACCAATTAACAATTGACAACCATCTCTTGGCAGGGTAACAAATCCGCGCAGCATGCATCCAAAGCACCGGAAGTCGTAAATACGCTCAACCGGCATTTGTATTCTGCATAGGAACTCTATCCCCCCAATCAGGATATGGACGATGATAAGAATACGAATAAGGTAGGTGAAAAGAAATTATAGTCCCTTATCGGGAAATTAAGAGGATCCGTTCGCCTGCGAAACAAGGAAGGCATGGATATATTAGGTTGGGCTTAGTTTAGCTTGAGTGATTTGGGAGATCCGTTCGCCTGTGGCGCGCCACGAGCCCACGGGCCTCGTTTTTGACCTTAACAGGGTGGTGGACTGAGAGCCCGTCAATAGGAATTGAATCTTGCGATGGCGCGACTTAGAGCTGCGAGCATCTGGTTGTTTCTTGGAACGTGCCTGAAGAATCAAGGTAAGCATCGGGACGAAAGTATAATATGGCACCTGTCATTGGATTCTTGGCAACTTCAGTTTAATTGTGTAGGTACCTTAGCTTATGGCATAGTATGTCGCTATGAATTTCCATCTCCTTCCTTCTTTGTCGAAGAAAGACTTGTAGGTACTTTATGCTTCTAGCCAGTGAAGCTGAGAAGAATGGCAAATGGTGCAGATCGATTACCAGCTTGAGCCAACTTTCTACGTATTCAATGCGCTTTGATCATGTTCAAAGAGCGATTAGCAATCAAACGAGGTGTGCTCAAATCCTACTCAATTCTGTACTCAAAAGTGTTGAAAGCAAACGGGGATCGACAGTTCCAAATGACAAGCTTATTTTAGACTCCAGGGATACAAGCCAGCGAACCAATGGGAGCGTCATTCAAGGAACCTGCAAATTAAGCCTATAAGCGAATACATTTTTCTTGCCGGATGTCTCAGATCCTTTCCCATTTTTCACCAGTGCCTTCTAAAGCCAAGCAAAGCTGAGACACTGACGGACATATAATCACAACCGAACCGTCACGCCAAAGAGAAACAGGAAACCACTAAGCAGCAACAGAATATCAAATTTGCCCAGATACAAACATGTTCAAGAGAGATTTGCTGACTGTCCACAACATATCTACTATTCGATCACGCCATGTAAGTGCTGGAGTCGACACCGCCCTCGGGATATTCACTATGCAAATTGTTAGTCGCCACGTCCAAAGCATCAGGTCCTGGGGAAAATCAAAGAACGTACGGAAGGGCAACTTCGAATCGCTTCTCAATTTCCTTGAGGACCTTCTCATCCTCCTCGCTGCTGACAAACGAGATGGATAGACCCTTGGTTCCAAACCGGCCAGCACGACCAACACGGTGCAGATACGAATCGGCATCAGCAGGCAAGTCGTAGTTGATAGCCAGGTTGATACGCTCAATATCAATACCACGACCGAAAACATCGGTGGCGACACAGATACGCTTGTTGAACTCCTTGAACTCCTTGTAACGTTTGATACTAAACATGAATTAGCCGCTGTGCCCACGTAATTCAGCAAGAGAAACACTCACCGCTCCTCCTGGCTGACACCAGAGTGCACCGCAATACTGGGGAAGTTACATTCACGCAACAGCTTGTCCAACTCGTTCGCGCGCAGTGTGCTCTTAACGAAGATGATGACTTGGTTGAACTCAAGGCTGTCTAGAAGCTCGTTGAGTTTACGGTTCTTCTCCGATTCACTGAGCTTGATGTAATATTGTTGGAGACCGTGGAGTGTGAGCTTGGTGTCATCATCGACGTAAACTTCAAGAGGGTTTCTCATGAACTTCTTGCAGATGGGTCGGATCTCTTGGGAGAGGGTCGCACTGAACATCATGACTTGCTTATCGGCGGGGGTGGCACGGAAGATCTCCTGGACATCCCGGCGCATGTCTGGCGAGATGTAAGTAAGGGACATCCCTATGAGCGAGGTGTGCTTGCTTACCGATCTGATCAAGCATCTTATCACATTCATCCAACACGAACGCCTTGACGTTGCGCAGAGAAAGCTTCTTCTCGCGAACCAGAGCGTTGAGACGACCAGGTGTGCCGACAACAATGTTCGGGTATGACTCTTTGTTCGACAGCACCTCGATATCTTTCTGGATCGGCGTACCACCGTAGAAGACAGCGGTCTTCACATCAGGCAGGTATTTGCTGAATCTGGCGTATTCATTCTTGATCTGGTACGCCAATTCACGAGTGTGGCACATGACAAGAACCGAGCATTCTCCAGGTACGGGTTCGAGTTGGTGGAGTGTAGTGAGAACGAAAACCGCGGTCTTTCCAAGACCAGACTTGGCCTGGCAGAGAACATCGACGTTCAGGATTGCAGTGGGGATGCAGACTTGCTGGACTGTAAAGGTGGAGCGGTATGTTAGACTTGTATTCGATCCATAAGACTTGAAAAAACGAGAAAAGCAGTCCGTGTCGCATTGTCCGTCCACTCCCGAGTCGTTCGAAAACCAGGTATACAGTGCATTATTGCCCGCATCCACAACGGGCTTGGAACAAAGCACAGGTTGGGCGTGCAATCGTATCCCAAACGAAACACTTTTCGCTCAGCACAAGGACGAGAATAGTCCAGTAATGGGTGGCAAGACTCGTCGCCCTCAGAAAGCGCACCATCATCCAACTCAAACGGACGAATGTCACCTGCGAGAATTCCACGAGAACTAATTCGCCGTAGACAGCCGAAGCAAAGCAAGCGGACAGTAGCCGCATTAAGGCTCTTGATTGACACAGCGCAGTTGATTCATGGTACTTCGCGTAGACAACCTGGTGTGCCCTGCAGTCTCGAACGGAATAGGTGGCCAAAAGCGACAATTCATTCCTCGCGGAGATGGACGGACGTTGAAACACGGAGCAATGGAGGGATACTTGTGGGAAGAATGTGATTTAACTAACCCTCCGATGGATGTTCGAAACCGCAATCGGTGATGGCACGTAGAAGCTCTCCTTTGAGCAAGAAGTCGCGGAAACCGGTCGAGTGAATACCGACATAACTTCCCTTCTTATCCGGGCGGCCGCCGGAAACTGTCAAGTCGCCCTTCTTGTCCTGGGCCCCATTTGCGGCGGGGGTAGCGGTGGTGGCTGCTGCGTCAGTGGTCTGAAGCTCCTCGTCAGAGTAGTCGATGAGATCCTCCTCGTGAGACATTGTTGATGTAGGATGGCGAAATAAGAATGGCGTTGATCAAAGTAAGGTGTTCGTCGCGGCGCGTGTTCCCCAAGGCAGCCGAGCCAGGGACTGTGCGATAGAAGCGTAGATGGAGAGAATCGGGGAAAAAGGAGTCACGATGCTTATCAAGAATCCGATCCCCTTTTGTTGTAGATGAACCGAAGGAATTGGAAGATGATTAACGTTGAACGTAGAGAGAAGGCGATGGAGGACAAGAGAAGATCGCAGTCGCGAGGGATGGCAGGAAGAGATCAGGAAGTCGTTAGTCACGTGATTAAATCTATTAGTCATTCTCGAAAGGCTGCTTGCCGCTTTCGGTTAGCCCCCAGATTACCATATCTAGCCTAGAGCGGGTCCATCAACAATTAGGATTAACCCCATCATTTTCACTTGTCGTTCTTGGTCATATCGACCTGTACCCTACATAATGGCCAAGGCGAAAGATAAAAAAGGCTCTTCAGGCGGAGTGAACAGTCATTTGCGAGCCCGATTGGCGTACCTTCATAACGCCGCGAGCCTTCTTCAATCCGTGGTGGTTTCCTCGAAGAAACCAGATGATCAGCGAGCCAATAATGGAAACCAAGAGAGAACGGATTCGACAAGGATTGTACCACATGTTGTAGAGCCTGGCATTGCAGCTCAGAAACAGTCGTTTGCTACAGGCACGTCAAACGACACAGATCGTCTTTCCCAACTCGCCCGAGTTTATGTATCACATTTGCGGGGAGTGTCCCTGAAATCTCAGCTACGGCTGCCAGTGGAAGTCAAGCGCTCGTTCTGCAAGCGCTGCGATACACTTCTAATTCCGAATGTCAACTGCACACACGAGATTAGAAATGAGAGCCGTGGTCGCCGAAAACCTTGGGCAGATGTACTGGTCATTCGTTGCACTACATGTGAGACGGAAAAGCGCTTTCCACAAACAGCGAAGCGGAGCAAGAAACTTGCGGAACGTCGGAAGGAAAAAGCACAAGCGGAGAAGCCAGATGCTAAGTGAAAGTCAGAGCTTTGTTTCTAGACATTCGAAATAATCGCCGCGGTCGCTAGTGTCGAGATCCGCAGCACACGGTGGTGAGGCACTGTCACTTTCCTCCCTCTATTGAAAGCCATAATCTTGTTGGTACTTGACGATGCCGCCTTCGGTTTCTCTTAATGCCACCAGCTGGCTGATGACCGGGAAACAAGAAGTGCAGCTTGTATGTTGCCTGCTTCAGCGGCAGCCGATGTTGAGACCAATGCCGTCCCATATATCCCTGCGATTGTGCTTGACATACGTTACTCAACGCAGTTGCTGTCCTTGGGCTGGACCCGTGCGCCATCAGCACAATTGCGGACTCCAGGAGCTTACGATGACAAACCCGGACTGCCAGTTGATGTATTCAAACTGCTCTTGAACAGGTTGACGTCTGCCCGAGCTTTTTGCCGTGACTCCATCACGGTCGTGTTCAAGCACTTGTTCTAGAACTTGAGTATCAATTGTCATCTGGATCCGGCATAGCCTGTGTTTCGGAGTTGCAATGATGCTCTTGCGAGGCCGAAGAGGAACGCAGCGAGTCCTTTCGAACGAAACCGTCCATCAATCGTGACTAATTTGTGGAGTCGATCGATTAGCAGACAAAGTGGTTAGCTTCTACGGGTTGACATCAGCGTCGCTCAAACAAGAATTGACTTGATGGGAATCAGAACCAGTGTGTCCGAAATTTTTAACATAGTTGACAGATAGTTGACATGGGCAACATCATGGAGTAAATTGACCGTTCCTTCGTATCATACTAGACCATCAAAAGCTTGATCCAACAATAAACAAGAACAGCAGGAAAAAGCCCTTAGGGTATCGACTGAAAACAGCGCTATTCAAAAGCATGCTAATCGGTTGATTTCCAATAAACTTCGACCGCAATGATGCGAAATTCTAGCAAATGGCCGTGAGGCAAAACGAAGGTCTTTAGAGCGCATATCCTTCCCAGGTACACAAGTAAATCAAAAAAAGGACAAAAAAAGAAGTTTGTGACGAATGTCAGGTGAGGAGCAAAGAAAAGTTGCAAAGTGAACGGCACGTGTCGACTACTACAAAAAGCTGCATAGGGTTGTCATGAAACAATGTCCGTGAGGACGCGGAATTTGTATATAGGGTATTTTGATCTCTTGGTGTTTGCTGAATCCTCAGTTCATGGTCAGATTCGTTTCGTCTTGTTAGCGGGTTACAGCACCTTCATCATATAAGCGTTCATTGCAAGAGAAGACGTGGGCTCGTTGAGGGATCATCCGGCAGTCGATCGGTAATCTGGCAACTGATATGCGACAGCCTCCAGGGCGATCATGTCGTTAGTTTCGTAGAATTCGTAAGAGTTAGAGTATGTGTGAATGTCCAATATAGATGCGGATATGTGGTGTGAGAATGAGATGGTAGTAGATGCGGCGTCAATGTCTTCGGCGGGCAGCTTGATCAATACGTTGGTCAAGACTTTCTATCCTGCCGCGATAAGCTTTCACGATTTCTCTGATATGTCCTATTTTGGCGAGCTCATTCTCCAAGTCATCAATCGAGGCGAGTATGGAACGAGTACGAGCAATCTCAGCGTCAGCGTTACGAATGACGTTTCCTGCACGGTCATAGCTGTTTTGGATGGAAAGTTGCATCTGCTCTTCTAGCTGGTAGATGTTAGCAAAGAACTATGTGACGGAGCGCATTCGTGTGCGAAGAAGGATAGCAATCGCTATCAGACACCCTTCGAGTTCAGTAAGGAGAGAATGAGGTAGGAGACATAGCGGCGGGTGTAACATTTTAAAAAGAAAAAAAGGAGTGCAGGAATGCAGCATACATACATAACCAATACGACTCCGAATTTGTTCCTGCAGCCCGTCCAACTGATGCGAGAGTGCTCGAAGGCTCATCGGATCCAACAGCAACCGACCATGGCTGCTGGCCGCACTGGTGGCGCGCGAGCTTGAGTTGCTGGTCCGTCCAGTTCCCCTGCCCCTGGAAACGCCGTTCCCAGTATGCCCATTCTGGAGTGCAATTTGTTGTTGTTGCCGTAGGATTTGGATCTCGGAGGAGGTGAGGCCAAGCGAGGTATCGGGAATCGAGGCTGACACGGACATTTGGTCCCGGCAGAGACATGCTCCAACCGTGACAGGAGTCTAGGAAGCGCCGATCGATCTGGAACCGTATAGAGACAATGGACCCGATTTCATGATGCTGACTGCAGGAAATCGTAGGAGAACAACACAGGGGGTGAAGGGGGAAACGGGACGGAGACGAGTGAGGAAGGGGAGAAAGGGAATAGCGACAGAGCGCAAGGTGCGCTGTCAAAGCGCAGAATTCACTGGAGGCGGCAAAATGACTCAGGTCGCTGGTTTGGTGTATCCTCCTGACGCGAGAAACAATAAACTCGGGGTGTCTTTGAGAACCGAGAGAGGAGACAGGGGAGAGCGATTAACGGCAGCGGGAATATGGCCCGTTTGAGGAAGCAGATTATTAGTCTAGTCGGCGGCAGAAAAATCAAACAGGAGACGGTGCAACCGCGGCAGCACTCCTCGTTAGCCTGTCAGGTTACACTGACGAGGCGCGAGTTCGATCTGATCTGAGCTGATTGATGATGACGGAGCTGATTAGACATGCAAAGGTACAAGCCGAATCTTCCAGGAAGAGGAATGTTCAGGGATACCTCGGATAGGAAAGGAACGACGAGTCGACGTGATGCAGATGGAATCAGAATTCTACGACATAGATGAAGAAAGCGCAAAGAGACTCTTGAGGAGAAAATTGATCCCCCTCAATCTCTGCAAAATACACCGTCCAAGGGAAGGAAAGGACAGTTCTGCAGCTTTATATGCACAACCAGAGCGGCTATTGTATAAGATATATATATATAATTGATACAACCTGCAACAATACGTCCCATTCGTCGCTCGTGATCTTGATGCTCGTTGCATTGATATTATTCTAGCCATAGTAGATAATCATCATTGGGCGAAGGCTATGTAGAAATAACCCAACTATTTTATTCTTCCCCTAAACGTCACTGCTCATCTCCAAAACTGTGGTTCTCCTCCGCTGCCGCACTTGTCTCTCCCCTTCTCTCGTCAATGATCGCTACCTTGAAAACGTCACATCTCGCCAATATCATCACCGACAACGAGGACGAACCTCATCTCTTTTCTCCATCAAACGCCGTGGAAGTCGATAAAGTCTCGAAATAGCGCATTTGGCGCGTCGTCATTACAACTCTAGTCGCCATTCCTGTCCATTGCCTTGTCGCCATCGCCTTTCCCCACGCCTGGATCTACTCAAGCCGCTGCCCAATCCGTGAGGCTAAAGCCCTACAGTTTTATTACTGGATCCCTTGTCGATTGGGAGGGTCAGTGCTCGGAAGATCCGACTTTGACGAAAGATTTGTCTTGCTGCTCTTGATGCAGCTTACTTTAGTGTCAGCCTGTGAGCTCTCCCCAATGTACTTGACGCAGGTCTAGCCTGTTGCAAGAGCTGCAGCGAACGTTGTCCTACCCAACCAGATTACATTGCCAAGATAACCCGATTTTGAGCGACTCCCATGACTGACTTGAATTTGGCATCGATAGTAGCAATCGCACCATAGTATTATCGAAAACTGCGGACACTCTTACTTTCCCAAGCGCAACCATATAAATTTCGAATCTTCCAGGTAGCCTAGAACGTCAGACTCGAAGGAACGGCGAAAAGCAGAGCAACAATGCCTAAGGACAAAGAACGCTCGGTCAACCCTGCCATGGCGCAGCGGAAGCTCGAGAAACAGAAAACCCTGAAAAAGGCAAAAGCCGAAGCGCTGGCTCGTCGGAACGAGAAGCTGGCGCGTCGCAATCCCGAGCGCATCCAGAGACAAATAAACGAACTCAAAGAAATGGAAGAGTCCGGGCAGAAGTTGCGGCCACGCGAGAAGCAGATACTGGAGGCCCTTGAGCGCGATTTACGAGCAGTGCAAAAGGCCAGGGAAGCACTTGGCGATAAAGCGCCCACATTTGCGAGTTCGGAACACAGACGAGGGCCTCACGGCGGCCAAAGAGACCACGGAGACGGAGTACTGGGCAAAAGGCGGAGAGAGGATCACAGACGATTTGAGCCAGATAGTGATAGTAGCGAGACAGATGAGGACGTTCGCCGGATACCTATGCCGCGGGACACACCCCCGCCCATACCCAAAGAATATCAGAGAAGGAGAGGGCCAAATGTAGACGCGGATTTGGATAGCGCTCGTGGGCCACATGCTCTACCGTCGAAACCGCCCGTCGTGGAAACAAAGACCGTCTACGAAGCGAAGCCGGAGATCAGAAACCTACGGCAAGAAGCTGTGAGCAAGTTCGTTCCCGCGGCAGTCAGAGTCAAACAGGAGTCTATTAAAGGTCGTGGGAAACTGCTGGAGCCGGAAGAAATGGATAGGCTTGAGAAAGCCGGTTACAACGCCAGTTCTGCGGAACCCAAAGGAGGTGTAAACTCCGCTCAGCCGGCAAAGGATGACATCGAGCAACAGCTTCTAGAGGAGGAAGAACGATTCAATCGCGAGCTTCGGACTGTACAGATCGAGGAAGTTGAGGATGAAGAAGCTTGATAGTCATGAATCCATACCATGCGTTTCGGCCCGCACTTTAAATTATGTGACACATGGTTGACCGAATTCAATATGGGAGCCTCGAGCTTCCCGCTTAACTCGAACGGTTCAAAGCCAAGATGGTCTCATTGCTGGAGATGATATTGAAGAGAAATTGTCTTGGATTCTAGGCACTGAAGACCTAAGTGAAAGAGAAACAAAATTTGTATGTACACACATATGCCTTTCCTGAATACGCCGGATATCCAATGAGCCTCCAAACTAACGCCATTCGAGGGGAAGAAACACTGCCAGGGTCAAAGGGAAGAAGAGGAAATGTACAAGGGAACGAGAGTAGACGTGGTTTGGTAACACTGTGGTAAATCAGGGGCCCATTGATGGAATAGATCTCTATCGGTCAAAATCTGGGGGATGGTGTCTGTTGGGGTGCGGAAACAGAAGTACAACAGACGAAAACAACACAGCAAGTAGGAAAGGGCATCACGGCGTTAAGATACAAAGGAAAAGGGTGTTGTTTGCGTCGCGTTGACGATGCTAATCAAAAGGATGCGCCATATCATGCATCAGTCCCATGCCTTGCATGGTAAATATCGCTTCTCCAAAGCACAGCACCGGGCCGAAACTCCAAGAAGTGTCTCATTAAGATCCGTGGAAAATATTAGAGGCGGTTGCCGTGTAGAAATGCCGTTCTTTGTTTGCAAATTGCGCCTCTCGAGCGATTGATGTCATTCAGAAGAAACGGATGGTCAAGAATATCCAAGAGTCTTCTGATTAGGGCGGCCAAGTTTTACCTGAAGTTCCGAATGACCTTTCTCCCACGAGCCAGAAATGGACTGGGCATCTCGTCCTTCTCTGGATCCCAAACAGCAGGAGGCTCACGGTCGGAAGATCTAAGATTCGAGGAGCAGCCCGAAGTTCGAGAATCACTTGCGCACCGCTTGACTTCATCCATGGGCCGTCCACCAGCCCTTGCTTGGGCAAGTTCAACCAATGTTCGGCCACCCATGTTGCGTTGCATGACCGCCTTGAACATCTCTTCACCGCCGCCATTCGCTTTTGATGGAAGCTGTTTAGTAGCGCTCTTGCGGGTTGGGGACCCGGCATCAGCAGCAAGGTTCGCCGACGATGGGATTTTAGACAGACGCCGGTGGGGTGATCTAGACTTCTCTCCATGACGAGGTTCGGACGGGCCACCTGGCATCTGGGGCAATCTGGAGGAATTGGAAGGGAAGAGGGGCGGCTGGGAGCTTAGCTTCTGCATCAACGCAGTAGTGTTCTGTCGGAGCAGAGGACGTGCCGGACCCTTGAGAGGATCATGTTTGACCCTATGTCGGGTAGGTGAGGGAAGGTCAGGTATATCATCTTCATCATCAGAGTAAGCTAGAGTCGGCTCCCACTTCGCCCGCTGCTTGTCCGCCTCCGCAAAGATATTCTTGCTTGCCGCTGAGGTACGGCGGGGGGACAAAGAGAGTGATGCTATGGACATTGGTGACGGCTCAGCCATCTGCACGTCGACAGGCGATTCAACCACCGTCTTCGAGCGACTGAAAGGCGTCCTAGTTTCCTTCCTTGGTTGCTTGTTTGCGCTGGCTGTAGGAGACTCGATAGACAACTGGCTGATGTCGGTGCTTGAGGGGAAGCCAGTGTCATCTCCGCTATTAACAGACGACTGAGAACTGCCCGTTGGGAGAACCGTATCGTCCCTCGAACTGTTGTTCCGCCTTTGCTTCTCAACTTCGATGTTCACTCTTTCTTGTACCTCGAACTCAAACCTCTTGCGTAACCTGTCAAGTTCGTTCTGTACCTGACGGTCGATCTCGAGTCTTGCCTTCACCTCCCACTCTCGGCGCACGCTGCTCTCAATTTCTGTTTTCATTTGCTGTTTCTCCTTTTCAAGCTTCGCAAAGGCTTGCTCCATTTCTTTGACCTTCTGCGATGCAGCTTCCTCGCGCTTCCGGAGCGTCTTCCCAAGGTCAACCACTTCCTTCTCTTTCCGCATCAGGCGAATGATAGGAAGATTGATTAGAGTGGCGGTGTCTGGTCGGTGGTCCGGGTTGACACGCAAGCAACTAGCAATCACATTCTTCAGTTCTGGCGAGTAGAAATCCGGAAGAGGAGCATATTTCCCTTCTCGGATTCTTTGGACCAGCTGAATGTGCGTCTTCGCATTGAAGGGAGGTTCTCTCTGGCAGAGCTCATACATGATGCAACCGACAGCCCAGATATCAGACCGGAGGGTGTACTTCTCTGCAGCGCAGATTTCGGGTGACATGTAAAAGGGAGTGCCGACATAGGTCGATGCGAAGTCATGCGAGTGCATTAGCTTGGATAAGCCAAAGTCACCGAGTTTGACCGTATTGTCACTGCCGAGAAATATGTTTTCGGGCTTCAAGTCACGGTGCAGGATAGTCATCTGCGCCTGCTTGCCTTTGAGACCAGAGGGCTTGGGAGCTGGGCCCAGTATATTCGATCCCACGTCAACCGGGTCCGCTCCGTAATGACACCGGTATAGCGCTGTTACCAGCTGAGACAAAATGCGCCAAACGAACTCCTCTTCCGCATATTTGTTTGTCTTCTTCAAGTTCTTGATAACCATGCTAAGATCACCACCGCCGCAGTATTCCATGTACAGGTACAGATCCTGGCTTGCTTTGAGATGTTCACGATGGTAATAAGCGACGATGTTCGGGTGTCGGAGGGAACTCAGGATGTTGAATTCGGCAGTGAGCTGTTCGCGCTCCTTCTGCGACATTTTGATGTAATTGATCTCTTTGCGACATAGTATCTAGCTTGTTGATTAGTCCCGATACCTGCGTCACAATCTTGAATCGAGTCCTTACGAAGCCATCAGATTTCCGTTTGACCTTGCGGATAATGCCGAATGAACCGCACCCTGTATGAGATTTGTTTAATATTATGTTCTATGGGAGGATTGTAGAGTTCAGGGGCAGGGGACTCGTACCAATCTTCTCCAAGACTTCATACTTGTCTGCCTCAGCCAAAGCAATTGCCATTGTGGCATCCAAGTGATTCGGACCGCTGAGGAGGTGATGGGGGTTCAAGATTAAATTGGGTTGGACAAGTTCGAATAGATATTATACAGGTATGCAATGCATTTATTAGCCTGTGTCTCACGAGGTGTCCCTGTTAGGTTAGTAAACGACGACGGCGAAAGTTGACATGGGACCAAGGTCAGGTTGCGAAGAAGAAGGTAACTAAGTATGCGACGGGGAGTTTTGGATGTTTAGATGAGTGTTGTTGCTGAGCAACGCAGCAAGACATGGCTCTATTCTGTATGCAGCAGGCGGTGCGCTCCAGGGCGGTGAGTCCCAGGGTGGTTCATGAGTTGCACTCCGGAAAGCATATCTTTCTCCCTTGCAATCGGCTATTTTAGTGTATGTGAGTACATTCCTAGTGCTTGAGAGCCTAGGACTTACTAAATAGCTTGAAATAATTGATTCATTATCTAACTCCTTTATTGGCCTTGACTGTGGACATTCAGAATTAGCTTCAATGAACGAACTCATCAGCCCCTTTGCCGTCATAGTGGCAATATATATACCACGTGACTCTTCTTATCGATAAGATGATGCCATCGTTAAATGGTCTCGAGTCCCGCACTCTACATGCAGCCTCGGATATTTGGCCGCTTCCTTTCTTCTTTTTGGTGCCGCGGCAAGGCCTTCTGATTGAGTTCCATGATGACAGAGAGGACTGTACTACGCAAAGATCAACTTGAAATCAGTCTCCACAATGAGAAAAAGCTGATCCAGGAGGGGACAATCAAGGATGACAACCCTCTTGATCTAAGCGAGCCGTTTCGGGAACTTTGCGAAGCGTGTCGCAAGGGGGACCTGAAAGTCTGCCAGGAAAAGATCACGGAAGGAGTTAATGTTAACGCTCGGGATCCGTACGACTATACTCCCTTGATCCTAGTAAGTACACTATCCCTTGAGTATCGCCGGAATCATGACAGCCCGGAATATGCCTCTGCCATTGTGGATTAGCCGTCGGACATCACATTAACAGGATTATGACATTAGGCAAGTCTCTGTGGTCATTACGAGGTTGCCCAGCTCCTTCTTGAGTCCGGTGCGTTGTGTGAACGTGACACTTTCCAAGGAGAAAGGTATGCGTCATTTGTCATCGGATGGATAACGCTCTGATCATTCTCGGACTAATCCTCAATTCCATTGTAGATGCCTATATAACGCTTTGAACGATCGTATACGAAATTTACTACTTGAATATGATTATTCGAAATCTACCGATCCCCTTCAGCCCCTTGCCGCCCATGTATCGTCGCTACTCACTCGAGATCAACCCGGGACGTCTGATATTGTGGTGACGGCCGGTGATGAGTGTCTGTATTTGCATAAGTTTATACTTGCTGCACGTTCTCCGTACTTTCGGGGGAAATTGGTAGCTGATCCCGAATCTACGACATGGAAACTGCCGAGCACAATTCCGCCGCAAGCATTCGGAACGGCAATCAAGTACCTGTACTTTGGAGAGGCTCCCCGCGATTTGAGAAGCGGACCCGGGACGGGCTTCACAGAGTCAGAGGTCTTCGCAGGGATCGACAGGATCGCCAAGCATTTGGAGATTCCGAGTCTGCTGGATAGTATCCTCGACAGTGGGGACAGGAGGTTAGCCAGGCAGCGGAGGTCAATGGAGCTTTCAAGAGGTCGAGATCAGCTCGAAGAATGGTTCCGGAAGAATGTCCTTGGAAGTAAGATAGAGGTCGATTCCTCCAAGGTGGATGAAGTCAGATGGAACCGTTACAATGGGATCTTCGCTGATGTTGTGCTTCGAGCCGACGAGCTCCCTGAAGACGAGGACGACATTGGCGATGGCTCCAATTTAAATGGCGAACAGCAAGACAGGAAATCAGTTTTGTTCCCCTGCCACCGGGCCATGCTGCTTCGGTCCGAGTTCTTTCAAGCTATGTTCTCGTCTACCTTCCGAGAGGCACACTTGAAGGAGCATCTGAACGTCATACCTGTGGACTGCTCTCCTGAAGTTCTGGAGATTGTGCTCACGTTTCTGTATACGGAAAGGGCGGATTTCCCGCTTGACATCGCTGTCGACGTTCTTTTCGCCGCTGATATGCTGTTCATCGAGAAACTAAAAGCCAAGGCAGCGGTCGTTATCAGCACCCTTGGCAGCGGTGACATGTCACAGGCAGAAGCTGCAAGGACTCGGGGTACCAAGGAAGAAGATGAGATCGATATCTACGCCATCATCCGCGCTGCTTGGTTGACTCGAGTCCAGCGACTGGAGGAGTTCGCTGCACGTTATCTTGCATACAGATTGGAAGCTCATATTGACTCACCTGAATTTGCCGAACTGATTCAAGAGTCAGCGGCTCGTATCAAAGCAAGGCAAGAAACTGACTCCATTGAGCTGTTGGACGACATCCGGTTCTACTTGGGCGAGCGCTTCCGACTCAGATTCGATGATGCTGGCCTGGAAGAGATGATGGAGGAGGAACAACGACAACAGCTGGCTGATGCTAGTGGCGTCGACAAAGACTTGGTAGAGATTACCGGCAAAGTGGACACAATGGGCATTCAGAGTCAGACTCTGCCCATCGGCGCAGAAGCAGAGGTCGCGCCTGGTGAAAGGGCTAGAGAACAGGGCCCAATCATCCGGACTCTGGATGGAGAAATCGCTGGCGATGAATTCAGCAAGGATGCGATCAACTACCAGATTCTCATGGAAAAATTAGATCGCCTCTTGGAAGAGCTGAACTTGGAAGCTTAGCGGTGACATGATTACGACCTAATTTAGGACATGATGATTAGACGACAAACTACGCACGGTATATACAAAGTCACATATACAGATGTATAGAGAATGATAGAATCTGAATGTTGCATCTTCTGTTTGATCCACTCTTGTCAGAATCATGTCAGTTTATGCTGCTGTGTGGATATATTTAACGTCTCTGATGGCAACATCGCTATCAAACATTGACATCGACCAATTCTGTTTAGGGACCAAATCGTCTCGGTTCATCTCACCAGTCCATAAAATGGAAGCGGCTAATCAAGGCTCTTTCTACAGCGTACTTTTGAAACAAAGCAAAACAGACGGAGGACTCAGCAACCCCTGAATCTAGGAAGTCCACGAGGCTGGACAACACACATGCCATGCCAGAATCACAAGATGATGTCCTAGTCTCAAGTGATCTATGCGTCCATGGATAGGAAGCTATGGATGTTACAGATTGACCCGCCCGGCCGACGCTGTTTGTGCGACTCGAGGCACACAGACACGAAGAGGTCACAAACACGAAGAGATCACCAGTGGCGGCCCTCAAAAAAGCTGACTCTCGTACCACCGTTACAATATGAGCTCAGACAAACTCAAAATATCCGTCTCACCCGCCGACCCGAGCCGCAGTGATAAGACGGGAACAGACAATTATGTTGTCTGTGCGGAAGGCTGTCCTCATATGTGAGAAGATCACAGTCGAGCACGAACTGGAGGACAACGCTGCATGCTCTCTGGCTCAAAGCAGGTGTTTGAACTCCAGCAAATGAGTGCTGACGGAGGGTGTGACGAGAAACCAGTCCATGCATATGAAGCTGATGGTCACTCATCATACCTCAGTACAATCCTTATGTTCTAACTGCTAAGAGCCGGGATGAGTAAACAGACCTCCTTAATGATCACCCCACTGGGTTCCTTCTTTTCCTACAGGCTTCCGGCGCAACTACTGGGTAGGAATCTGGCGAGTAACTGCTCCGATCTTGATATCAGAAGCCAGAAGCATCTGGGATACGTGACCTGGTTTGGCTGCAAGCGGTCGGACATTGAGGCGCATACTTCGTCCCCCTCACGCCTCACACCTGCACATCAGGTACTTGAGGAGAGGCACAACGGCCGATTCGATGGAAGTCAGACAGACCTGAACTAGGTGCGACAGATGCAGTACATCTATATTACCGATCGACTACATCGGATCCAAGGCAAGTGCGTGTGAGAATCACTGAGAATCCACGTCGCGCAAGCCACGATGATCAACCAGACATGATTGGACCATACCTACTTTTTTCTTACTCTCTGGGTTTTCCTGGTCGTAAGCCTTTCGGACATTTCCGTGGCGGGATCGACCACGAAATGGAAGCTGCATGGCACTAAATTTCGTACCAGCTCTTTTTCGGGCTTTTGCATACCAATCGGAGAAGATGATTTTCTGGCGACAATGGTTGGGCTCCAAGTCGGTGTACGGCTACTGGTCAGCGGCCACCGCAACTCGCTTACTGGGAGTTAAAGACGCGTCGCAAACTCTGGTCGGATTATTTTCGTCTCACACCGTTTTGTTTTTTCATCAAGCCTGATCGACACGCCGGTGGCCTCGATCAGGGTGCGGGGATGGAACAGTTGATTGGTGCGATATTCTACGAGCCCAACTGGTCGTTTGGACTGTCAACCTTGGCTAAAGCTGAGTACGACTTCATTTGAAGAAGTGGATACGCAGTGACCTCGATATGATTTCATCCAAGGTCAGGTCCAGCTTATTCAAGTCTTTGTGGGGACATCTGACTCGGCGCTAGGAACGTTAACAAAGAAGATTCGAGAGTGTCAGTCGTGGGAGGTAGTAGTATCACTGTCCACTCGCTGTAACATCATGTAACCTCCCATGAAGCCTTCTTTTTGATAATCGTATCTAGCTCCAGCCAAGGCTGATCATTCTCCGATCTACTACGGGCCCGTCAGGCGAATCAGAACCGCGACGGAGAGGAGTTTCCAATTCACGAATACCGGTCAGCAATGTGGTTTGCAGATTGCCAGCGGCTAGCGTGGCCACAGACCGCCAGCCACGCATGCGGCCATCCTAGTCGCTTATCACAAAGTCGCAGACGGAGGCGGATGATCTGTCATGGTGTGGCTCTCGTCTATGTGGCCTAGTTAGTTTGGAAGAGAGCCAGGATTATGTCTCTATGACGGTGTTCGACTGAAGCTGACCAGGTGATATGTATCTCATGCGGGCTGAGGGAGGACCGGTCCAACTAGGTGGGATTTGTGGACAGCTGTTGGAAATTTCATCCTATCTTCGAAACTGCAATTGCACGATGCTTGCCTACCTTAGCATCTGATCAGACTCATGAGTGGGAAGAAGCGACCTACGCGTATCCTCAACGGTACGGAGTAGACGGACCCTGTTTACTGCATTGTGTGCTGTCATATCGCCATCCTTCCGTAGGTAGGCAACATCCATATTCCATAACCTTAGATGGCCGACGCTTATCCTAGGAAATCCATGGCACTTGTCTGCCTATCGATAAGCGAGGGGTCAAGCAGTTAGCACGAGGGGCAACAACGGTGTGACTGATCTAATAATACCCAGATCACGGTGCACTGGTCCAATAATGAGCGACAATAGCCTGCATCTTAATGCGATGCAGTAGAAGCGCATGGCCTCAGTGTAATCCCTACTGCATGGTATATCGCAGCCTCGTAGGTTACTCCTCGCCCTATGACTCACAACAGCCCGTCATTGGCATCATCAACGTTACCCAAGAACAACAGTTGCACAGAAGTGCCATAATCCAACTTGAATCGATTCCTGGGCACGGACTCCATGCACTGACATTGTAGCTTCCAAGAACGCCTTCCGCCTGCCACACGGACCCTGGATCAGTAAACGCTGGAGGCGTAGCTCAAACAAGACTTAACGAATTGACGCGCAGACAGAAACAATGTCTGTCATTGTGATTTCGTTTCCAGCCTGCTTGTATAAACTAAAAGCGGTTTTGCCATCGGCCGAGTCCGGTGTTGGTTTCGCATAAAGAGCGTTGAATAGCAGTAGAATCGCGATCACCTGTAGAAGAGATTGGACGGCTGCTGCTACGTCTCTAACACCGAGTAAGTCCGTAGTTCGCTATTGACCGGGGTTGACTCCTGGTAAGCACAGAGCGGTGGATCATGCCAGGTCCTGCCTTAGTCGTCTCATTCTCACCTAAGCGGAGATATGGAGTACTTCATACATTACAGCGAATCTCCGGCAGAATAACCATCCTCAAGTACGAGATAGAGCGTATAATTCATCAATTCCAACATACACGACCACTTGAAACCGCCGTCATGCGCTCCTTGGAGTCCTCATCACGTCCCGCAATTTCCCATATGCGCGACACCCAAAAGTAATACTTCCTAGTTGCCTGGACTATCTCCTCAAGGTACTGCCAAGTGCTGACCGTATACCTCATCAGGAACAGTGGCCTTATTAGCAAGCAGACCATATGCCTCATAAGGGACAGTCAACTCAGTAGCCAAGCAGACCAGCCCTGCGCCAACTAAACCTCCAGGGATATTCCGTTTAGTGCTCACTTGAACATCCGAGGTTCGCTGGCTTCTCGTGCCATCCGTAGGCGAACTTGGTGTGGAATTGATGTCTCACGTCCCCTGACAGAGGAGTTGTTGCTATCTTGTGATCTGTGAATGCATGAAGTTCTGCTGCTATGCTAGCAACAGACGCCGTGGCCAAGATACCATCGGACTGTTTCCGGGCCTTTTTTTGTGCTTGATGGACGCACGCATGCAGACAAGTACGTATGAGGAAGCGTCACCATTGGTATAGAGCTCATGGTTGATGAGCTAGGCATGCATATCCTCTACAAATAGAACAAATCATCTCATAGTATGAGATTGTCTGTTGGTATGGACTATGGAGTCACTACCTGGGGTAGTCTAGATTTTGCTGTCTACTACCCACGAAGGAAAGTCAAACTAGCCCCTATAGGTTTGTTGCTCGATGAAGGCAGCAACTCGTGATGGCACCCGCTTTAATCAAACAAAAACCGGATAAACCCAGGCCTCTGGTGGCGGGTTCAGTGGAAGGACAAAGAAGACAGTCTGCGCATCATTTCTCTAAATTGCTTCAATATTAATCCTGAAATTAAGGCTATTCTCCATGCTATGAGAGGTACTGTAGCTTCATAATATCCAAGTCGTACAGGGATTGAGCATAACAACACAACTGATATGAAATTAGGATAAACTCAAACCCGGACAAAGGCAAAAAGGTAAAAAGGAAAAAAGAATTAATAATCAAGAGTGGGTAACTAAGACAAAAATCCCAGGAAAATAATAACCAGGATTACCTATGATCCATGTACCCTTACCCTGTACTGTTCCCAAATTGGTATCTGGTAAGAAACAAGGTACGGAAAGCAGGTCGCAGGACAAGTACCGGCCGTCGATCACTCGCCATATGGACCGGGTCTACGGAGCTGTCGTTTGGCCTTCTAATTGCAGTAGGTAAATCACTGGTGGCCTGATAACCGTTCCTAGGATAGTGTTCGGCCACAAACCATTTTCTGGAGAAGTTTGTGGTTGATCAACTGCACATCACTAAGCCTTTTAGGGAAAGGTGCGTAAATGCCACGCCGGAGATCTGGTGGCCTTGCAGGAGTGGACTATACCTGTTTCAGTAGTCGATACGATCAGTTTTGTGACGGAAGGCCATGACGTTACGTCGTAAGTTTAAAGTTGGGGGATGGGCGGTACTGAGATAAAACCTGCCAGTCAGAAACGCAATACCTAATATACTTTTCAAACCAAAGGATCCAAATTACAATGACATATCAGCATCGTAGAAGCGAAATGATACTAATTTCTGGTCATTCTAGCGCAAAACTCAGGATCTCTCTTTCAATACGGAGGCGATACATTAGTATATGATACCAAAGGTAGGTACGGAGCACCTTAGGCAGCCATGTCCGTACCGAAGATGGCAATACCCGCATGGTATCTTACCGCTAGTGCTGTAGGTGGCTGACTGTGATCGGACAACCGTCATTTCGCTTGCAATGTGCTAGAATTATTCTAAGGCCGGGAGCTATGGCCAGACGCTGACCCTTGATACCGATCAGCAGGAGCTTCCTTCGCATGTAGTCTACTCCGTCCAGCCTTCGTAAATCTCACGCAGTATGGGCGCTGATCAAGGAATGGTGAAGGATTCAGGATTCTTCGTGCAAGAGCAATGCAGAAAGTCAAGCCTGCAAGAAACAAAAAGAAAAATGAAGAAAAAAAGTAAAGTTAGCCAAAAGTTTTTTTATGGTTTGAGAGGAATCTAATCTCGGTGATACGATGCTTGGTGATTCGTTCGTGCATAATTTTGAATTCCACCTAACATTTTCCCTTTCACTGTTGATCATATTTGCAGCAGTATCCTCCAGAGCAGTCATCATTGTTTGTGGCATTTTGGCTCAAGGAAAATGCCTGATCATCTCGTGAGACTAGAAAGACTAGAAAGTCCCGGGTCCGGCTTCTAGTTGATTCACGACTGGCCCTAGCTAGACAGTGACTCGGAAAAAGCACAAGTGGAGATTACATGATGATTATAAATCCGAATCCTTCGGCTTACTACGGTGTCGCGCAAGAATCCGCACAATAACCTCCCCACCGAGAACCCAGGACCTGGCAGCCGAGGACGTCCGGCAGAAAATCGGAATAGCAGGTCAGGTTTGCGCTCGGTTGCCCGTACATCCTCCTACCCAGGAATGTAGTGAAATGTGGACCTATCTCAAATCTCCATGTCTAGAGTAGCGTTTGCCTCGTGGCTTGATTGGGTGATCGCTTCAAGGATTAGGGCCTGATTCATACACAGTACATAGTAGGTTGCGGTGTATGCAAGCGCCGCCGCAAATAGCACTTTGCTCCGTTGTTAATCACCCTCGGCTGTCAAGGATCTGTCTTGGAGCAACTGGAGAGATGATGCTGGTTGGTCCTGCCGGCAGATATGTGGGTGACATGACTCGAGTTAACCTTAATTAATTGGATTGTCGAGGGGTGTTTAATTAGGACAGTGGATGGATACGTAGTTAGGCGATGAAGCCTGTGAGCGTCGGCGCTTCCATATTGGCGAGACATCATGAGTCAGACATGTAGTGATGATGACTATTCATCTCACGCCTGATCTGTCAATCTCTGACCGTTGGTTCTCCTTGAATGTTGAGAAGAAGCAAATAGTTATCAAGTGATCATCTCGAGGGGAACATCAGGTGCCTAACTGTACGGAGTAAATTTCTATGTATAAATGATCGGCCGGGAAAGTCAAAAGAAACTCATACTGGCAATACAAGGTGTTACCCAGCTGTAAATATGCTAATTCAACTTTAATACCAACCAGCCTCCTATTACAATACAAAGTAGGAATACATTGATTAGGGCAGATGAACATCATTGGCATGTAGTGATAGTGTCAGTTTCATTGAACTGGGCCAGAGAGGAACCAAAATAGCTGGTAAATAATGATGTCCCACATGCCTCTTGATCAACACGGATAACCGTAAAGTGTGTCTTTGATTTTCAGCTCCTTTACCACCAACCCACCCGTTGTGTAAGACTGGTAATATACTCCGTACTTTGTATTTTATGATTTACATGGGATAGAACAGACCACCGACCAGGATTGTCAGGAGGAAGGCGCCATGACAAGCCTTGCATCGGCTTTGGTGCCAAACTCGGGAAGGCCCGAGCGACACCTGCAAGCGGAGCCGACGTCTGCCACGTGAAGTGGCAAGGGTCCAGACCCAGAGTGGAGTGAGTGGGCAGCTACTGTGCTAGCGCCCCCCTTTTGTCTCAGAGGAGCTTAGCCCGTGGGACGCCCGCTCCAGCAGTTCTCGCCTAAGTTGGAGGCTAAAAAGGGGTGCGACCGGCGGTTAGTGGTCCCATCTTACGTAGACGTTAGGTAGTCTTTTTTCTTAGAGTTTCGAATCCAGAGTACTCCGTAGTCAGAATTTAGGTTTTCTTAGGGAATGAACCGAGGTATGCTCTCGACGATCTACCCAATCAGGCACGTCTGGTGACATTCATTTCAGACAATCTCGTTGTCTGGTCACAGTCTCAGGAGACAGGCGGCTTTCTGATACAGCTCAAGACGGGAATCACAGCTACGCTGAAAATGTGCGTGAACATGTAGGATACCTTGTTCATATGTGACTTATCATATACGAGGCCGGTTGCCTGACCGCAGCACATAACCCTATGCAGCATAATAAGGATCTGCGGCCGTCTTCTTGAGTAATTCAACGTGGCGGTCTGAAAACTGACTTGTACCTGAGATCGTTGAGTAGCTACGCCACGCCGTGTTTCAGCTGGTATCTAGCAGATAGTGCCTCTCTCTTTACCCCACGGATGATTGAAATTAACATCCGGCATGCCGCGTATTCAACATAATAACTTTGGATGAAACTGTACTACTAGCAACATGTGCATAATCCCTGAGAGGGTCGGTTCCAGCATCAAGAAGTCAGCCTCCATAACTCGACCTTGAGTTTAAGTTGGTCAGATACACCACCAAACCTTTGCAGTATCACTCTCGTAGTTATCTCGAGGCATTCAGGCAGATTCAGCCCAAACCATGCCGTACACCGGATTCCATGTGTTGTATCACCTTTGTGCAACGTAACTAATCACTTCCGAGGAAACGCAAGCGAGATCCTGCACATCCTTTTCAAGGGGCCAGTTGAAGCACAGACATTTCAGTTTGATCTGAGACGTTCAAGCCTCGAAGTGATGAGCTCACGTACGCTACGAGGATCGACCCCATCCCGTATCCCCGTCTCGCGTGGCTGGATTGCGGAGGTCGACATGTAAAGACTGTCCACTTCGTACACAGTATCTACAGTATGCATACCAGCCTATCTGGACCTAAACATGAAACCAGCTGCCAGTCGTGTTTTGAATTTGATCGATGGACCTGTGCTCTACGGTCCATGCATGCGGCGTGACCAAGTATGAAACTATGCAAAGCTTGGAAAGCCGAAGTTACAAGATCAGCATGATTATATTAGCTGAACTTTCATCATCCTGCGTCTGTTGCCTGGCATAACTTGTTTTCAGTAAATTGCGCGGGGGTAGAAACATGGCCGGCAAATCCGGCCAACTCCCGGAGTTCTCGGACTCGTTATCTAGTCGCATGAAGGGCGATAAATAGCAATTATGGCAGGGATAATGAACCGATAGTCTCAAGCATATCGCGTTGTACCGGCAAAACCTTATCATGGAACAGTTGTAACTCGAGGTGATGGGACTGATATTGCTTCAGAGAGGTGGAAAAATCGGTCGCTTCAATCCCGCCACTAGACGCGTTGCGGTAGTTCACCCGAGTCTATTTGGATGGACGTTGAAGGCTTTCGATGATCATCGCGCATCATCTCTTGTCAATCCCCCTAGATAGGCTGCATGAGACCATGAGACCATGTCCGCGGCTTACTCCTTTTCCGCTTGACTTCTGAATAATGCCGCTTGTTGAGTGACTCCACATGTGTGATTCCCCCTTACTTCCGGCATCATTATTTTCGGCCAGACAAGAATATCTCATAATGCGCAGCACCATCGTGGTCAGGATCTTCAGGAACCCAACGGTCAATCTGTTCTAATTCTGGTCCTGGTACCTTTGACTTCCCGGTTTCAAGGGCGGGATAGCAGTAGCTCCTGGATGAGTCGCAGACTTCATACCTAATCCTGATGTCTTTTCACCCCTTCCTCCTTCGGCCTTGTTCGCTCTACATTAGCATCTTTGGAACCATAACGACGGATGTAGATGAGCCGTGTAACCGAATTTGCTATTTTTTTTGTCCTTGTGTCAGGCACGGCCGCGGAGTTTGTGGAGTACTACATCTGTTTCCCCTTCCTCTTTCGTCGATGGATGAGTCTTTTGCCAGGAATATCGACCCACCACAATGATGATGTAAGCGAGGTTCATAGCTCCACACACTGGTAATTGCGAAGTCTTTGTACCATTTATGAGTTAATCACTTAGTATAACCATACAAGAAGAGAATCTTTGTAATAATGCTACTCGGTAAAGACTACAGAATCCTTCATGGACGCTCATGTTCTCAAATCTGACCAGTGATTATCGAGCTCTTAGTCAGGTGTCCCGTCGGATCGCGAAGCGAAGCCCTGCGGAGTAGTGGAAACTCGTCCATCAAAGCCCAGTCTCCATGAAACGATAGAATACGGAATTGTGCGACAGCTCTTTCAATTTCTCCATTACGGAGTACGTTCTGGAAGCTTTGAACCAAGGTCGGAGTAAAGTCGGTCCTGACGCGGAATACAGGATACAGATGTGTCGTAGATACTTTGTGCGGGGTGGATTACGTCCACGCGACCATGAATCAGTGTTATTATTTTTGTTGTGGTAGCTATGAGCTCTAGTCACTCGATTGAGGTCTCGCCAGGCTATGCAATTTCTCGGCCCATGAATCGCGTGGCGATCGTGGGTAGCCTAGACAGGCTAGACTGTAGGTGTCTATGGCAATACCAACGATCAGGGGTACAAGTTCTATGGAACGAAACCACGAAACTTCCAATTTGGTCGAGCATAGGACCTTAGCTACTAGCTATGTGCTGAGACAATCTCCGGCCGAGGATCGCTAGTTATGGTAATCTATTGTAGAGCTTAGATTAGAATCTAAGACATTCTCGAAGAGAGTGGAATATCGTTCCCCAGAAGGAAATGATTTCCCGAAGAAACTAGTTTCGATGCCGAGGAGGTATGGCTTCTAGATATTCCATGAGACGATCTAGCGGGATAGTCTATTAAGGGTTGAATCGGAGGATGTGGATATGGGAATGGGACTCCAGGAGGTGTTTTATGAGGGGCATAGTAACTAAGGTATGAGACCTTCGCTTTCCGACGGGTGATCCTCGGCTTCAGCAGGGAAAATCAATAATGGACGCTGGGAGTCGTACGAGACAACCAATAGTTGCGTTGATTATTATTATACCTCAATGACATGCGAATACCATATCTACTACTAACAAGCGAGTGTGATAATAGCAACTGACTCAGACTGATTGACAACACAGCTATGGACCAACGGCAACATAACCGGATTTGTCTGACCTGCATACAAAAGGTGCAGGGGTATCCCACAGCCTCACACGTGACAAGACAGATTGAGCAACCAGTAAATGGAGCCATGGACACAATCGGAAGATTAATCTACTGCATAAAACACTGAAGATGAGTTCTGACTTTTGAACACCAAATTATGCAACCTCTGGACTTCTGGAGACTGGTGCATCCTGAATCCATGATCCTCTGTTCTACGTACCCGTACGCCATCCTCCCAGAAGATCCTCTGGTTCCAGAACAGATTGACAGAGTGATGATCTTCAGCTAAATTATTAGTAACAAGGCCGGTCGTCTCCGTAACCCTTTTGGGCAACTGGTTTCGTAGGTTGTCGGCCGAGGCATCTCGTGCACATGGAACCGGTAGAGCCAAGACATGGGCCCAGAGAACTCTCTTATCACTCCATATTGTCTTTGTTTTGGACCCATGGACCACTATGATCTTTTCATAGTGAACTCAAATCGAGAGAAATTACTTTCCTTTCAAAGAGCAAGCGCCTGACGCTCTGGCCGTCGCTAACCAGTGTATGGAATTGGATTAGACTTCCATCTTGATCGGTCGGCATCTGTTTACGGGAAGCGGATCGGGGGGAACTTTTGAGTCCAGGATACAGCTCTTCTATCAGCGTGGCATGGATATGCATCTTCACTAACGACTCGTCTTAAGGAGAGGGACAACTGTTACGGAGTACTGTTTGTGCGTATGACCTATCGAAGCTGGTTCCCCTGCATGGGCGATCAGGGCTGCCAATATCCCCTCAGGTTCGATCAATGATGCAACAGTCAAGGATGTGGCCTGTCTCCGGTCCTGTCATGTCTCATTTCTCCCGTATTCACTTTTTTCCCTTTTGTTGGACAGTGCTGAAGGAATAGAGTCATCACCCTCCGGGCCCCTTGGGAAAAAGAAGCAAAAAGAATAAGTGATACGAGCCTGCTATCGGATACGGAATACGTAGTAGATACGTAATTACGTAGCTAAGGTACCTCACAGACCCATGCTCGTCCAAATTTCGCTTTGAGATCATCTGGGAGTTTCGTTGGTTGCCAGCGCCACAATAATCTCCGGTTCCGTCAAGACACTAAGTCCTTATGTCTTTAGCCCCCAAGCGAAAAGGAGAAGGAAAATCGTTCAGAAATTCCCTTCTGGGTGGCTGCGGCTAGACTATTTCTGGATTAGACCCGGTTCTCCCATCGTGCTTGCGAGCCCGCAACACCGTCATCCACCCCCATGGACTTGGTTGGAGATTGGACTATCCAGGATGATAGCGGCATCCAGAACGGAGATATTTCCCAACAGGGATAGATGTCTCCTGTTGCTTCGTTTTCGTATGTATATCAGTACTTTTTATTATATTTTATTTTCTTCTATTTTTGTTTGTAATTTTTTCCTGTTCATTTATGCTTTGCTTTGTCTGCTCATTCCAGTTCCCTTCTCTCGGACAGACTACGACTTAAATATCAGATCAAAATAAATAAAGCATTAGATTGAAAACCAGCTAATCTAGGCGGATGGGAGGATCATCAAACTGGTGATCCAAGCATAATCCAAAGTTCGACTTCTGAAACAGTAACCTCTACGGCGAGCCCGAAGGCTAATCCCAACACGGCTGGTATCTTCACGACTGGAGCATGTCCATCGACCGCCCAGACAAAAGGATCTACAGTCGAGTACGATGATGATTTATCGGTTTTTATGATTGGAAATTGGACCATGAGATCAGTGCTCTCAGTAAACTGCCAACGCGTGATCGTGCGGCAACGATCAGCCGTTTATGGGGCATGGGATCGTTGTGACAGGTAGAATATTCTGTCTCCAGGATCCACTTGGATTGATCGGCTAGCGAGTCCATTCCAGTGTGATGGCGGCAATACGTAACTTGGATGGGCCGTGTACCGTTTACAGTGCTGGTCTCCCGCATAGGAGAACCTAGGATTTGCCATGATTTCCAAACCACCCCCCGGGAGTAAAATGATGATCGATGATTGAATCTCAGTAACTCAACTGAGGCTGGAGTGTCCTTGGATCTGCACTAGGACCAGACCTTCTGTAGCCGAGCCCCAAATACGCAACAGAGTACGGAGTGCGTACGCCGTGGTGATCGAGGCTCTCAACGCCAGGGCCTACGAGTTACGGCTTCATAAGAAGCAGGAATGTTTTACAACGATTCTTCGATGATCTCTCTCATGACAAGGAAAGCACGACGTGGAGATTCCCAGCATGCAGGAGGTTGATCGGAGCATACAGTCAAGTCGCACTTTGACGCAAAGCCAAGACCCCGTTGGACGTGGAATCGCAAGCTGGAACAATCCAATGAACGGCCCCAACTTAGCCGGGGTACGGTGGCCTCTGTAAGAGTGGGCCGGGAGGCGCACGTTTTTTTAGCTCTCGTCGAGCCTACCCAAAACAATACAAACTAATCGCACATCATCTGTCCATCCACCCGCAGACTAGCCATACAGAGTGTTTAACACCGGGTACGAGACCACGTCGCCAATGTATGCATTATTGGGCGAGAAAAAGCAAAAATGGATATTAATCTTACCACCAGACCTCTTATCCAGGCTCCTGGTGCTGATTAATTAAGCTTTGGGATGGAGGTATCAGCTCCCTGGTGAGGCAGAACTGAAACGAAAATACCAGGAAAATACTTACATTACTGCCCTGCTGGCTCAGGAAAAACATGTTTTAAACGTCCTTGGGTGATACCCATCTATTACCATTTAATACACAATCCACTGTACCGGATCAGTCTTTTATTTTATTTTTATTTTTATTTCATTTTATTCCTTATTTTCGCCTGCTAATATCCATTCCGAAGAAAAACAAAATAATAATGAAAAAAGATCAAGATTAAAGAAAATGAAAATGAAAGCAAATAATAACATAGGCTCTTATTATCTTCATCATAATTACCATCATTATAATTAAGGAACAGGTTCATGTTGGTGGTCTCCTGTTCCTCATTCGGCTTCGTTCATCTCGGTGCTTTGTATTTTGACCTCCGCTCGTCCTGGCAGACGGAGTTACGGTGCATCATCTCTACCAAGTACCAAGCTATAATTATATTTTGCCTTTGACTTTCTCCCCCACCTTACCCAGCAAATCTCCTCGTCTATAAAGTATAGACCCCATTCTACCCCCCTGGTCCTAGACACATCCCCACTCAAAGAGGAGACAATCTGGATTGGCCCTGAGCTTCAAGTAGTTCACTACTCGCTCAGCCTTCATATATGGTTCCACCGTAGCCATCTTCCCTCCTCTTCTTCACTCTCAGCTTCCCACCGCGCATACCATTGAGGACCTTACCATCATATTGGCCGCTTCATGTATCTTCGCGCAAACACCATGGATGTCGCAAGCCTCATCTCGCCTTCTGAGTCGGATACAGTTCCGTCCTTCAGGTCAAAATCGATTCAGAATCCTTCAGCCAGCCATTACAAGCGCCTCTCCGAACAATATACAGGCTCTTACTTCTCTGCTGTACCAACACATACGACATCTTACTCTCGTACCCCTCAGCCGCCACTGTCCCCTCCAGCCGAAGACCAGCCCAAATGCTCGCTTCCTTCCATCTCGATCCTGCTCGAGAACGCAGACGGTGCCGCCGCACAAGCAGCAAGTATGATCTCTCGCAGTTTAATACCTCGTCACAAAGCCCAGTATGACTGACTCGCAGATCACAGAACGCCAAAGAACCAGTCTATCAACACACAGGGATTCGGATCACCGGCCTCCATATGACTCGATCACACCACACGCCATGCCACCAACGCCGCCACTGCGTCCTGGTTCGGGCTTCCACAGTAATGGCCATTCTCCCTCGGCATCGTCTGTCTCTGCCGCCAGCACCAGTGCTGTGATGAAGAACACCGAAACATATCCTCAGGCCCCAATTGGGCTTCCTAGTCCGACGGATCGATCCTCCATCTCGAGCCAAGGTTCCGTTCAGCATGCCGCCGGGGCTCCATATGCTTCGCCTGCTCCTAGCGTGTCATCCTTCTCTTCCCCCATCGAGCCCTCTACACCATCAACTGCCGCTTACTACCAAAGAAACCCTGCGCCGAACACCTTCCAAAATGCAGGCTCCTTCCCTCCAACATCCACGGCATCTCTTCCCTCCCCGGGCCATCAGCAGATGATTTCTCCCGTCACCCCGGCCTGGCAACATCACCACTACTTCCCCCCTTCCAGCTCCACACCTTATCAGCAGAACCATGATCGGTACATCTGCCGGACATGCCACAAAGCCTTCTCGCGGCCCTCCAGCCTCCGCATCCACTCCCACAGCCACACTGGCGAGAAGCCTTTCCGTTGCACACATGCCGGCTGCGGCAAGGCCTTCAGCGTGCGGAGCAATATGAAGCGTCACGAGCGTGGTTGCCATACGGGCCGCCCGGTTGCTACCGCTATGGTCCAATAGATTGCGACTGCGCTTTCAACAATCCAAAAAAAAAAAAAAATAATACCCTCAACTCCGCTGTCCCCTTGAGACAGCCATCATGACATATGTCATGGAGGAACCCCAAAAAGCAGAAAGAAAAAAAGGAAAAAGGGAAAAAAAAAAAAGGCAAATCAACCCTTCTCGCCACCAACCCATACCAGCGACGATTCCGCTCTGCCTCTGCTCTTTCATGATACCCTCTTATGCGTGCGCATGTTTTGTTACAATTACTTTGTGTGGATAGGTGTCCGGGATCGGCACGATCATGCAATTTCTCTTCTTCTGTGTATATTCTATTTTTATTTTCTTTTTTCCAACTGATTTTCGTGATGATAAAGGCCAGGCGTCGCTGGGGTATTCGGGCTGGGAAGCATTGGGCATGAAATAAAGGGCCCGGCGAACATGTCTCTCTGTTCAATTTTATTGTTTTCCTTGAGTCATTTCCTTTGTGAGATATGTGACGTGACATGACCTCGAAGACAGATGACAAGCTTTATGTACATCTGACTGAATTGGTACCTTTGATCACCTCGGTATTCTAAGGTAGACTCACTCAGTATAGAAATAGACCAAAGTATGACTCTGAATCTGGCTCATCTATCTCATGCATACGTCTGTAATTGAACTAAATAAGACGAGCTGTCATCTCGAGAGATAGACCGCAGCTTCTATGACCATTGAATATGTTTAAAAATATCTGTACAGCCAACTAACCTCCAACCTGACACTCCCTGGCCTCAGACCGTAACCTAAATACCCTCAAAATCGCCATAGATAAAAAAGGATTATTGCAACAGAAAAAGAAAGAGGTATCACAGACAAATTACACAAAACACACTTCAGCCGTAGACACCGACATCGCCGTTGCTCCTATGACCGCCACCCTCAATAGCCCTTCCTTTGCCTTTCTTCTTGGCATTCAAGGCCCTCATGCGCTTGATGGCTCCGCCAAAATCGAGCAGGTTGTAATCCTCAGGCATATGCTCACCACTGTAAATACAGAGCACTCTCATACCTGGTTTATAGACCAACCCGCTGAGAAGTTTGGGAGTGATGAGGAAGTATTGGCCGCCACCTCCATTACGCGCTGGAGCGCAAGCGATATCGACTAGACGTCCGTGAACCATACGTTCGTTTCGTGGGTCCATACCTTGGTTGATTTCGTCAACCACACGGAAAGGAGAGGCCGATAGCGACTGGAGGGCCATCAGGTAGAAAATGGTGCTGACGGCTCTCTCTCCGCCCGACTGTCGATGGGAATCAAGTATGGATAAGTTCTCGTTCTCTCGAAATTTCACTTGGATCTGGATTGACCACTGGTCGAAATTGCTGCCTCCCGGCTCGCCATTGGGACCTTCCTCGTCCTCTGCCTTATCCAAGGTGACTTGACCAGCACATCCAATGCGAGCGAAGGAGTCTGAGAAAGCGTCGCTGATACTCTTCACAAGTTCCTCTAATTTGGGCTCCCATTTACCACGAATTTCGTTGATGGCATGGTCATACTCCGCAAGCTGATTCTGGAACTCGGAGACTTTGTCTCGCAGTTTCTCGATCTGCTTTTCGCGTTCCTCGAACTCCTTGATCACGTTCGCGTTGCCTCCTTGCACAAGTTCTAGATGTGCTCTTTCTGAATCGATGTCCGCTTCAAGCTGTTCCAAAGTATGCTCAACCAGCGTGGGCATGAATTCACGCAAGTCCTCTTGCTCGTTGACGAGCCGTATGGCCCTGTTTGCTTGATCGACCATTTTCCTCACAGCTTCAGATCGAGCTTTAACATCTTCATGCGCCGCTTTCACCTCGGAACTCTTCTCGTCTAGCCTCGTCTTGTGATGTTGACTGCGCTCTCTTAACGTCGTGCAATCCGAAAGGCCCTCAATAAGACGTATGCCAAGTTGAGTAACTTCCTCCTGTAGTCTGCGAAGGTTCTCAACAGCATCCTGTGTGTACTGTCAGTCTCTAAAATGCATGGTAATGACGAATTGAGAAATCGTCAGAGGTCCATCGTACCGCATATTCAAGATTTGCCTTGGCCTTCTGTATTGAAACTTGATCTTGGCGACCGCGAATTTCAAGGACTCTGACTCTCATCTCCCCAAACAATCTCTCGATATCTTTCTTCTTCGCTTCCTGCTGACCTATTTTCGTGACGTGAGACGAGAACGATCGACAGACGAGAGAATAGGCAGATGGACGACTTACGAATCTTTTCAGGAATAGCCCTATAGTTGATGAGTGCTGTCTGTTTCTCGGCTTTCTCCTTTTCAAGTGTAGCCTGGGTGGAAAGAGTGAGCGAAAGTAAATAGTTCTAGGACTGCCGTTGACTTACCCTCTCGCGATCTAGTTCCTTCTTCTCTTCACCCATCCTGTGGAGTCGGCTCCGCTCTAATTCCATCTTTTCTTTTACTTGACTTACTTCGTCCTTCAGGGCAAGAATTTCCCGCTCTACCTCTTGCTTCGCTAGAACATCCACTGCTTGCGAGGTCCAGATCTGCGCCGGTCTAACCTGTCTCACACGGGTAGAAACCGCACCAGGGCCATATTCCCGTCTCCGGACAATCTGGTAGTTTTGCTTCCCAGCTACCCAGGAACTGATCGAACCATTTTCCAATTTGGCGAATGTTTCGTCCGAGATTCCCTGTAAATTTATAGGGGTTTGATGCAACCGGTTTTCGCTACATAGAACGGCAAGTACAGGCTCGGGACCGCTGAGAAAGTCCTTCGCCCAACCGTCAAAATCCAACGACCTTAACTCTTCGTCCGAGACGGGTGGACGAAAACTTCCTAGAGGCGTCGTTGAAGTCCTGATACTAATGTCATGAAGCCTCAAATCTGTGATCAGGGCTCTTTGCAGGGTCCGAAAGTCATTTCGAGTCTGCGTGGTGAAGGCAGTAAAATCCGTTCGTTGTAATAATGACTCAACCGCGTCAGCATATTTGGGGTCTTTGACCGAGCAGGTGACGATTGGCGGTCCGAAAACTTCCTTCTCAAACTTATCCTGATTGTCTTGCAACCACTTGTAAGCTTGATACGAATCTCGTGACGCTTTACGGAGCTTGGCTTCTTGCTGCCCAGATTGGGAGGCGAGACTGTGCAGCTGTTGCTCTGCTCGTCTAATCTGATCGTTCTTCGACTTGAGCTCTTCAACAAGCGGCAGTCGAGCTTGCTGGATTTCCGTCGCTTTCCCCTCAAGCTCTCTGGTTGCCAGACGCTTTTCTTTCTGTGGAGACAGTCAGCATACGTTCTGATCACACACGAAGCGCACTCACAATCCTCTCATTATACCAGCCGATATCAAACTCGGCCGGTTGTTCATTGAGCTCGCGATTGAGCCTGTTGATTGTCTGCTGGATCTTGGTCGCTTCCTGCCTGTAACTCTGGCCACTCTTTTTCTCGGCCTCGATCTGGTTATTGAGATCCTTCAGCGCATCGTCAAATTGTTCGATTTTCTTCACGATCTCCATGGCGTCGCGGTCTGCCTGTTCAAAGCATCGCTTCGTGTACTTGACCACTTCATCCAGCTCCGAGCAATAGTTCTGCTTTGCATTGACCGCTCTCAGTGCAGGTTCTAGTTCAGCCTCCAAATCCTCGAGCTCTTTTCGGAGTCTTCTTTGCTCGATCTTCTTCCGATTCAACTCGTTGCGGGCCTCTCTGTATTGAATAACTGGACGGAGATGCTCTAACATCTCGATTTTCCTCTTGATCTGGGCCCGTTGCCGCATCCGCTCAACGTCTACTCGCTGCATCTCCTGTCTGTTTTCGAGATTTGCCAGCAAATCTTTGTCGCTCTGGTTATCTAACTGCAACTTCTTTTGTTCAGCTCGGAGCTTCTTCAGACTCTCATGCCACTCGATCATCTCTGGTCCAGCAGCGGCCCTCTGCGTTGAATTGAGCAGTTCCACAGGGGTCAGCGCAGCAAACTCGCTCACTTTGTCTTGCGGCAAGAATTGACACAAGTTGTCGATCTGAATGGCGAATGACTGAGCGAACTTTTTAACCTGTGCGAGAGAAGCCTGCTTTCCGTTGATTGTAAACGAGCTCTTATTGCCTTCGCGTTTGATTGTTCGGCCGATAACCGGATTCTTACGGAGCCCTGGCCCCTTAGCCAGTTCAATCTCAATGCTGGCCTCTCTGCAACCGTGTTTGACGAACTCGCCCGGATCTTTCGCTCGTCCTAAATGCTGTGGGTCGGCGTAGAAGGTGTTAGCAATGGTGTTGTAGTGTCTCAAGATGAACATGCTCGTACCTGCGGGCCCCATCCCAAGCCCAGACAAATTGCGCAGACAAGGGTGCTTTTCCCTGTCCCATTCGGCCCAATGACCATGTTGAGTTTCGGTCCAGGGAAGAACTCGGCAGAAGTGTAGGTGACGAAATCGGTGACTTTAATGCGTACAATAGCGCCGGGCTTGTAGCCATCCTCATCCACCTCACCATTCGCTGAAGACGTCGTTTGCGAATTGGAGGATTGTGCAGGTCCGGGATCAGCCTGCGTAAGCTCAGGAGTGTCTTGCTCCATGCCTTCATCACTGTCGTCGCTACCAGTTTCACCATCATCTTCTTCCTCATCTTCGCCATCCTGGACCGGATCTAGCCGACGTCGCTTGCCGTTGATCGAATTTCTTGACGCAGGCGTGGGGTCTCTGGATGAGTTGGTCGACGTTTCATCATCGTCTTCGTTCTCCGACCGCTGCCGACGGCGAGGAACCGTGCTCAGGGACGGCATATTGACAGAGATGCGCGAGGCTCTGCGTCCATAGGCGCATTTGACAGAAGGTCGTTGTCTCTTTCAACTTTCTGATACAGATCGTTTTGGAGTTCCTGCGTGGATGACGCGACGCGACTCCCGATGGGGCTAATCAATCTATTCCCCCATTGGTCAGGCGGTCGAGAGAGGCAGTTCTACAAATGTTCTCTCATTGCAGATCACTGCATCAACATCTTACTGTGTTAGAGATCATCCCGAATGGAACGAGAATAACCGTCATCATGCCTGCTCCTAAAAATGTACCAAAGCTTGTCTTGGCTGCTGCCGTCACGTCAATTACCATCGCAGGAACCCTTTACGGCGCTAGCGTTAAGACCGAACAAGAGGTTACTCAGGTATGATCGCTCAACCCATGGCAAAAGAGCATGTCGATCTGACAGTCTTGTTCTTCGTGGAATAGACGGTTCAAAAATCTCGAGAAGCTACAATTGACGAACGGATTGCGTCACTGCGGGCCATGCGACAGAACCTGACGTCTAAGAAGGAACTTGTCGAGAGACAGATTGACGACCTCGAGAAAAGAATCCAAGAGAGGGCACAGAAGGGAATCGGCGAGAAAAAGGAGACACCCCATAATGGACGGTGAATCGCGTATTTCGCGACAAATGAGAACTAAGATGACCATGGTCTTCTTTCTTGGTTGCTATCTGTCTGGGAGCATATCGCTCTCTCAGCTGCTGCTGGGCTCAATCGCAGCCGCCGATAGCTGGTCAATCAGGCTATGCAACGAGCTACTGGAAAAGTATCTCGGCTATGCCGAAACCCGGTTTAGCTGAACATCAGCGCCGCTCAGTTTGAGCCATGGCTTTTACTAAGAAGATGAAAAGAGGCTGCTCGATAACGGAGTCGTTTAAAGCCGGGACTGAGTACTTCAGCAGGTACAAGCTATAGTCTCATGAGCTATACTTTTGGACGTCTTCCACCCCCTTCGACGAGACGATTCAGCGATAAAGCCTATGGTCCACGCTCACAGACGGGAGCCAGTGTGCATGGAAATTCTATATGAGATTTGGCAAGGTCAAGAGCATATCGATTGAAATCTGGAGCTATGAAATGGGGTATATCAGGGGTATGGAGTCAAAGCCAATCTATACATAACACCAAATATCACCAAATATCGTTTATCAAAGAGTGACATCCTGGAATCCATGGAAACAGCGCAATAATCATCAGAAATATGCTCTCACTTCATCGATCTGGAAACGGATCAATCGTCCAGGATACCTTGCGCAAGCGCCGACAGACTGGCCTCATATCTTGCTGGGTTGTGATCGCTGAACATTCCGGACCCAAATCTCAACTCTCCAAAAAGAGACTCGACATCTCGGATAAACTTCAACTGTACCCTCGTTGCAGGCCGACCAAGCATCGGGTAGCCGTCCCCGCCAAAGTCAGACGTAAAAGCATTGCGCTGAAGAACACGCATCGTCTCTACCACAAAGACCTCTCCAGGAGGCAGCAGCTTGGGGGCACACATCTCTTCTCGAAGCGCCTTCAATGTTTTCCACGCCCAGGCGTCTTCCCCAAGGCCATCGCCAGCGTGCAGAAGCATGGGCGCTTCATTGACGTAAAATTTATTAACAATGCTCTGCCTTAGACCTTCCCAAACTCGGTATCGCACATGCGACTTAGTCCCGGAAGTGTCACTCTTGAACGCGACAGATACAGCGTGCATGTCGTGCAAGATGCCTAAAGAAAGACTTGGTACCACATCTTGGCCGTTGACGATCGTCGTTATTAAGCCACGAGTTGCACGGCGTAGGAACGGGGACATGGCAGACGGGGGACCGTACGCATAGACATGGATTGGACGTCCAGTTGGGAGATAGAAGGGAAGGCGGCTCTCTTCGTCTTCGTCGTCATTGTTCCCCTGGAGCATCCGCCGTGCGGCAGACCGAGGCGTAGCGGTTACGAACGAGGTTCCAAATTGCTCGCTGTTGGGGACCGACATCATAGTGGCTAGAAGTGCGGCAACGCCACCCCCTAAGGAATGGCCGCACAACACTACGCCGTAGTCTGGGAACTCTTCAAGAGCGGCCCTGATGGTGATCATAACTCTTCCGCCACCTCCCATTAGAAGGCGCTTTGCCGAGGCATGCATGCCCTTGTGAACTTTCCAGCTTCTCCCTTGCCATACGAGGTCATCATAGTCGCAAGTCATATCGGTGAGAACGTCCTCAAATCCCCACGTGCCTCTGAGAGTCAGAACAACGGCTTTTGAAGCATGGTCCAGGCATACATAATGGACCAAAGGGAAACCGCTGTCAGTCTCCCCGGCAGCATTGGTTCCTCCCGCCGGATCAACGAACGACGACAAGAGGATTGTCGATGCTGGTAGTCCCGTGTGGACCGAGAAATCAGAGTGTTCCTGGCTGTCGGATTCCAGGTGAGGAATAGCCTGGGTTGGCCTCGTCACACCCATCACTTTCAAAGCGTTCGATCCATATGAGGCCGACGAGAATCGGCAAAAGCGTCTGATGTTCTGTACAAAATGTTGCTCTGGGAATATACCGGGGATTATGCCGTCACGGGTTAGCGATCTGATAGTGTCTATATCGTCGTATGCGCTCTTTCGTGCACGATGAGCAAGTATGAGTGACGTCTCCGAGCCAGCTGTCGCTAACGAGTATAGACTTGGTGCGAACGAGGTGGTCCTCTGCTGCCAACCCGACGATGTTGGGCGGCCATCTGCACCTAGAGACAAAGCCATGTCTGTCTCGGATCGCGTCAATGACAAGGAGCTGCTACTTCGCACATGGGTTCGTGTAGCGGCTGGTGAGTTTGGTCGTGTACCTGTGGATCGGAGGGAGTATGAGTCTGATTGGGTGATGAAAGACTCTTGGTTCAATTCATGAACGGTGAAATAATCAGGCTTTGCTTCTCTTTGGGCCTTGTTCGGCGTTTGTACTCGGCGTGTCTGACTGGGAGAAGGTCGCAGCCGTGGGTCATGTAAGGGTGATCTCGGCACGCCTCTGTTCGCGACCGGCAACAATGTTCTGTTCGTGTGAGATCCAGTCGTCTTGGTTGCACTTTCCGCGACAGTTGGCGTTGTCGACATGTCATGGTGGGCTGATCTCTTGTCGGCAAGGAGCCCTTTCTGCATCTTGTTACGCTGGGTCGCATTTTTCGAGACCTTCTGAGCCTTATCGAGAGAGGATCGTTGTGCTGTTCGTTTGCCAGCCTCGTCTCTCTCTACATTAGCTGGTTTTACCTTCTGCGCCAATCTTGTTAGCGACCCTTTCCCGAAGGCCCCTTTAGAACCTGTGCTTGGTTCGCTCACAGGGCCACTGCTGGAAACTTCACGAGGCTTTTTCGCACCGCCCGACCTGGCATCCCGTGCTGCTCCTGTCGAAGAGAAGCGTTCTGAACTCGATTCCGGTGCGATGCGACTATGAGGCTTGTCATATTCAAGACTCTCTATATGTCCCGTCGTTGAAGGCTGCTCATCGGACAGCCCTCTGCTGTCGCTGATTCGCGCCTCGGAATCATCATTTTTGTTATCCGTTCGCGTCTTTGTATTAAGCAAGGTAGATGGTAACGCAGGGAGACTTTTCGTAGCTGTCGGGATCTCGAGTCCTCGCGAATCGGAGGTCTCAGGCCTGTGAGACGGCCTGACATCCGCATTTCGTATCTTATTGAAAGCAGTCCTGAAGACGACCGTGTGCTTGGGTAGCTGATTCATAGTAGAAAGAAGACCACTGTTTTCATCCGGTCTGTCATTGTGAAAGCTTTCCTCAATCATCATCATTCCGGGAGGAGCAGCAATCTCAGCATTGTCATCATCATAAATATCGACTGTTATGGTCCGCGTGGTGACCACATCGGATCTGATTGACGCACGACAGCCACGCGGAAGCTGCCTCATTATGTGTAGGCGAATATCTTCATCAGAGACTTGTTGATCGCTAGCTGGAAGCAACATTTCGGGCACTTCAGCATGTCCGACCACACTCGACGGCCGCTGCACAGCATCGAAACGTTCCTCCTCATTACCGGGCGATATGAAAGATGATCGTCTAGTCGCAGACCCTAACGCACTCCGAGAATATTCGGCAGGCTCGATTGGATGAGTGCCAATGACGTCGGCCCTTGCGCCATTGTCTAAGATCACAACATCCCAAACAGTCTCATAACCGCCGTTGAGGCGCATATGCCTCTCGGTGCTTCTTCGCCCCCATCTTTGGAGCATCGCAAAGCCGACGGTTCCGACGAGAAGGTCGCCGACACCGATATCGTCAGTACCGATTTCAGCATTGGGACTTCTAAACTCCCGTCGAATAAGCGTTATGATAGCCGCAATGGCTCTTGACGATTCGGTCGAGCCGAGTATTGCGTCAAGGGTAGACAAAAGGGCCTGAGACATATGTGCAGCGGAGGAGAGCGTTGTCGATGAGAAATGAAATGTTGCGGCTGCAAAGAAGGAGGCGGAGGTGACTGTGGTGTGCAGGGCGGCCAACTGGATCCTATATCAGCTTGAAGGACGGGTAGAAAGGAACAAGCGTAACTCAGCATACACTTCGTTCAAGTAATGACTCCGCCTCCACTTTCCCACGCTCTCCACTGCTTCGAAGAGCAACATCTCGCCCGGCTCTCGTAAGAATCCCCTCAATGACTGCTCTACTGAGTTCCAATCCGGTCAGTGTCGTGACTCGCGCTCCTTCAATAGCAGCGCCTCCGAAGAAACTCCCCAATTTCAGAGACAATGAGGTCGACTGAGCCAAGATTGACAAAGCAGATGCAACTGGTCGTGGCAGTAGAGTAGCCCCTGAAGTAGCTGACACATGACTTGCGCCATCACGATCCAGAGCCTCCTCGATATCGCCTTCGGCTTCAACCCGCTTGCCAAAAAATGATCCAAAACCGAGCAGACGCGACATTCCGAGCCATATGGTAGGAACAGGGGTCTAATGTGCATTCATTTATTGTAAAGGCGGGTCGAGATCATGGCAGCTTCGCGACGTAATGCGACAATCAATCAGGGCTGACACGAGCCATGGACGCATGTTGCCAAGTCGGTAGATACCCAGAAGTTGCGTCAGAATTCAAAAGAGCCTGTTCCTGGAGACAAATCGCCCAACGTGTAGATCGGTGGCAAGCCACGAGTCACCGGCCAGACAATCTTGCATTTGGAGGTTGATTCGTTGAGATGCGCCGGCGGGTGACATGTGATTCCGTCCCTTTTTCCCCAACAAGAGAGCGGGTCGGAGGTGTTGCTTGGCCCGGCCATCTACTACTCAAAATTCAGGTACGGACAGTCCCTTCATCATCACATTCTACCCCTGTTTATGATGATGTTTCTAGGGAATAATCCCGCTCTAACAGTAGAGCTGAGATGAGAGTGTTCGGTGTGTGCAATGTCTCGAACGATGTCAACGACATGTGCATATTCATATTCAATATCTACAAACTCGAGGCCAATGGCATATCTTCCCGATATCACATCATCGCCTTCAGGTCCCCGGGATACTGAACTTTCCTGACGTTATCCCGGCTGCACTCGGCAATCCCGCAAATACCGGAGTTGAATGAACATCTAGCCCTTGCTCGGAGCTCGTATCGAACTGCGACTTTATTTCTTCCATGTAGGTACTGAAATCGAATAAGTCGACAGGGGTCAATCGATGGGTTAGATATGATGATCAATCGATCAAAAATAGATGAGATCAACGAGTGGGAGGGGTCAATAAGTGTTTCAGTTTCAGTCAAACTGGCCCATTCCGCTAAGTACAGGAGTAAGACACAAAGGGCCGTCCATGACCCGTTTGTGATATTGAAGCAACATAAACGCCATTAGAACGCCATTGTAAGAAATAGAACGCCCACCATAAAGATGCAACCCAGTCGGTCGGTTGGTTAGAGTATGAGGGCTAGGGATGATACGACTCGTCGGCAGTGAGGTTGCTGAGCCTGACAATCGCTTGCGATATCTCCGACGCTTTTTCCAAGGTGGGGGTAGCTGCGGATGCTTCGAGGTCCGCCCATTCTTTGCAGACAGCCAACATCGGTGGGCATATTCTCCTAAGCATGTGGATGAAATCAGTATCGTCCCCGCGGCTGGCATTGTCGTTGTGAGCTGGGGTGGTGGCACCAGTGCCGCTGGGTATAGGCATGACGGTGGAATTGCTGGGTAGGGCGGTGCTATTGATGGGATCCTTCTCGAGCTCGCGAATAACTGCTCCATCCTACCCCTTGGGGGTAGCCTGGGAGAACAGAAATCTTAGCAGCGAGCTTGAGGCTCGCCCTCTTTGGCAATTTGTGGTGCTGGCAATGGAGAATTCGAAGGAGGATCAAGAAAGCCTCAACATCCCAGCTCTCAGTGGTATCTCGACTGATCCAGTTCCAACAAATGTTGAACCTGCCTTCCATTTACCAGTCAGGGTTTTCTTAGATACGGGAGATGCCAACATCAAGTGTTTTGCGGACACTTGAATGCGGACGTCGGCTTTAGACGTTACACTGTTAACCTCGTTAACAGACACATTGGCTGGCTCGTCATTCGAAGCTTCAGAATCGCTATCAAAGTCCAACACGGCAGGCAGCCTGTTGGCTACTTCGTCTAATTTTTCTGCAGGCTGTTAGTCAACATAAGAAGAGCAGGTAGTATTTCAGTGACTCACCGGAATCCGCAGGCTCTACAACTTGAGCACTCTCATCATTCCAGACCGCGAAAGGTGCATTGGGATTATGCCCGATGATGATCACTTCGCCTTCCGGGTTGATAATATGAGATTCCTCCTCCATGGCCTTGTGTAGTCGCTTTGAGATCTGCTTCTGGTCCTATAACGACGGAGGACGATGATTAACAAATAGAAGATCGATGCTTTCAGCGGTAGCTTTTCATATGAAGGTGACTCTGAGCACTACGTCTCCCCAACCATTTGCAGGATAGTACCTGCTGGATTCGTGGTAATAAAGTGGTCGTTGGGTCAGACCCGGTGGCGACGGGAATACCTGATTACCCTCATGCTCCAGTTCTCCCACTCACCTGTTGATATAACATCTCAGAGAAAATATGACTATTTTTGACATGTCCTCCATTTGTTCCCATGCAGGGCTGGGATTGTTTTCAGGCAGATTCGCCTACCAGAACATCCGAATTTTCGAAGTGTACACGGGGCATTTCCAAAGATATGGAGATCAGGTTTCGAGGCCCAGATCGCCTGATCCTGACGATTGCATGTTCGGGCAAATCGGGTCAAATGGCAAAGCCGCTGTTGTTGTTTGGGTTGCATTTGTAGAGGTTCTGCTGTTAATCCACGTACTGCCAAATATCCGTTCAGTACTTGTTCTAGTCGTTGTGTCCTTCAGTCCTGATGGCGTCGCAACCGTCCCTGATGGTGTTGCATTCCGCCAGTTGCGAAACGATGAGGATGGTTTTTGAGGCGTTTGCTTCTGCTGAGCCGTCTTCTCCGTGGCGTATCGGTGGATGTAGAACGTTTGGTTGTTGATCATCTTTGTCTTGGTAACGCTTGGTTTGTTTAATGCGGATATGTCGGATCAAGGCGTCCTTGTACCAGATCTGTATAGTGGAAAGCTTGGACATGCTGGGGTTCCAGTCGAGTAGGTGGTCCTTATACACAAGTCCATCGATCGTGACGGCTTTCTCAATTTTCGCTGTATAGGGAACTTCCACTTGGCTGAATGAAAGACGTGCGACTTTCTTGTGTTGCCATTCCCCATTTGCCCATGTTCCAATGAGCCATTCTTGTAATGGTTTGCACGCAGACCCGCAGAGTATATAATACTCACCGAACACAAAGATAGTAGACTTTGTCTTGCCAATTGACATGTACTGTTGGGCTGTGCGGCGGGTGTTGGGAACGAATGCCACCTCTTGATTCAAAATTAAATGGCTACTTCTTTTTCTTGTCGGTCTGCGTTGTATCCTGAGTGAGGATGTTGAATATTTAAGCATCTGAGAATCTTATGTTCGGTGGATTCCTGTGCATTTTGTATAATTGGCTCAACAATTTTCCATACCTCCTTGTTATCTGGATTCCCCGTGCCGTCCGAGTGTTGTCATGGCATGGGATCAGGGTCCGCGGTGGTGTCTTTCATGTATTTTGCTCAGGTTGTCATGTTGTCTTCCAGGGGCTTATCAAGGGTCGCAGTATTAAGTTCAGTCTGGGGGTTTGCAGTATTCAGTTTGGGATGCGACAGTTGGCTCTCTTCAGCAAATATTGCGTCCATGGAGATTAACATGAAGATGGGAGAGACGAAGACGTCGTGAAGTCTGTAGAGATGATGTGTAGAACGATAAGATGGTATGAGACGGAGAACAACGAGTAGATTGATGAGATGGTGTTTGTAGAGAAGAAGAGAGGGAGATGAGTGTAGAGAAGAAGAGAGGGAGATGGGAGAGAGAGAATGGGAGATGGAAGATGTAGGCGGCAGAGCTTAAGAGTGTCTGAGTGGATGTTCAGTATGAGTGAGGCGAGTTTGGAGGCGGGGTGAACTCGGAGTGAGCTGAAGGGAAGGTGAGGTGATCAGGAGGCCAGCGCTACTTTGCTTCGGCCCATCTATGGTGTTGTTTTGCCTGGAAACGTCTGAGCAGCTCCGGAACGTCTTCTCTCAAATTTGGTGATGGGCTCCCCAGTCTCATCACTGTTCCTCCACTTAATTAGACACCGATCCGCGGACTGGTGGATGATCTGCTCTACTTTGTGTTCTTCCTGGCTGTTGACTATGACCGGTGCAGCATCCTCAATCCTCGGGGCAGTGCGCTGGTATACGTCGTCAGGGTATGTCTGCTTGAGATGAATGATGAATATGATAGGATGGATTCTCCACGTCGCAGGCCGATCAAGCTTCCTGCAACGCCACTAGACGTATGCGTCGTTTGAAGAATTCAATGTCCGTGAAAGCTGGATTGAAGGTCATGACCTCATCCGGTTTCAGACGTCGGGGTTTAGGGAAGGCATTGTCTGGCACTTGGCGAGACACATCATCATATCCTTCGGGGTATCTGTCTCGACGGTCGTAGTCCTGTTGGTCGTGACTCTGGTGTTGGTTACGCTGATTGTATGACCTTCTCTGCCCATGGTAGTCGTCGTGTTGTGGGAAGGGATGGCGTACGCCGTGCATTACAAGTGTTATTGTAGGCTGTCATGCCAGAGTTTGGTAAGTAAGAGCCTCGTGCTTAAGTGTTGACTGAGTGTCTGTCTGGGTGGGCGCTAGTGTCATCAGCCCGCTGGTCAAACATCTGTCGTGGTAGTGGTCTGTCATCGAACATCCCTCAGTCATGGGCTTGTTAATGGTCTTCTGTACTGTAGGGATGTTGATCTGGTGCAGCATGGTAGTTCTCTTGTGTACGGTGAGTCTGATATTCTGATCTGGCGGTTGACGCCCTTTTGAGTCGTTGTATGCGTTCAGCGAGTGCCTGCTGTTCCTTAACAGCGTATTCGAGCTGAGTGATACGTTCTTCTGCCTGGGATTGATCTCTATTATGTGCGTCTCATTATTTCTGCCCTACATTGAAATATTCAGCAATACTGTTAATGCTGTTCCTGCGTTGATTAAGACTTTCCAGGTCTCTCAGGTCTGGAAGGTTGTACCCGTCTGAGTAGCAGTTTGGACTGGTGCAAGACTCTTTAAGTATAGCTGACAATGTGTCCTGCAGTGCCCGAAATTGTTTCTGAGGTTGGACTGCCGATGTGCATCTCTGCCTTTAGTTCGTCGACTCTCTTCTGACCTAGCATCGAGATTATTCCTTAATCCAGAGGTCTGTCAGTTTTGTACCCTGGTACGGCCGGAGGCGGAGCTCGCCGTGCGAATGTCTTCTGCCATCCTGGTGTTCTTCAGTCCATTCCTGAGCAAGCGGTCGAACCAGGATGTCATACCCACACTCGCGTGATCTTGAATCCCACATTTCCACTAACAGTGATCAACGCATGTCCACGACATGTGTGCATATTCAATATCTACATAACTCAAGGCCAATGGCATCTTTTCCCGATATCACATCATTGCCTTCAGGTCCCCGGGATACTGAACATTTCTGACATTATCCCGGCTGCACTCGGCAATTAAAGTTAGACTTACTTATTCTAACCCCTAGCTAGGCTCTTATAATCTTAGTATCTTTAGGACTAGAGTAAGAGTAAAGATAATACTAGATAAATAAGTATTAGAAAGCTATAGAATAAATTAAAAGATATTTATCTATTATATATAGTACTAAAGTACTACTTAATCTAATCCTATCTAATAAAATTTAAGTATATAGGTAACTATATATATAGGGTTATAATTTAGGATACTTCTCTTAATTAGCTCATAGCTTAAGTTAAGTATAAAATCAGGTATGCTATGTAGTATGTCCTTTATTTTTATCTATATTTTCAAAGGCCTGCATATTATGGAAGTTATCCATGACAGCTGTCATAAAGGCCTTTATAGGGCCCAAATTTAACAGCCTGCAGACTGAGCTCTGGAAGTGGAAGTTGACCTTGCTCCATCGCTTCATATCTTAATACAATCAAAGACAAAAAGCAGATCTGTCGCCAACCACAGCAGTGGCCTTCAATTGAGCAATGGCAGACCATCTGCAACGGTGTCAGTGTGTGGCTTTCAATGCTATCCAGGAAGACTTACTTGTTAGGCAGCTACATCACTATCACATCCACCACAGCAGACTGCAAGCATCAGAAGAGATATTTAGAAGAACTAAAGCCTCTAACTTAAAAAACAGCCTAATTATAATCAATAGTAAGTGGCTGTAAAGGTCAAAACTACCTGTTCATTCTACTCACCTTGGCCCGCATTCTAGTCATGAATATTTGTACCATCTTGTCTTGCACCCAGTCTTTCAACTTCATTAACAATGAAGAAATATACCCTTGACGTTCTCCCTATTCTTGGTCAGCCTGTCCATATAGGTGTCACTGATGAGGTCTTGACCAGCTTACTTTGTCATATTCAAGAATCCGCCCTCCAGTCCTATCCGGCGGGGAGTTCCAGGCACACTGGAAAACTGAGGAATTGCTCTCATCGCAATTGGGAACTTTGACTGCGTCGATTCTGGGAGTCTGAATGTCCCCTGAATGTGTCCCATCAGCATTGCATGTGTTCAGGCTGTCCTGTCTCTGGGATAGTGTGACGTCCCTCTGTCTATGTCCTCCAAAGGCCAGGTCATATTCGCCCGGAGGTCGCGTTGCAAGTCTAGAACTCTCAGTAGCTCTAATTTTTAGGCCTTCAGAAGTATCCCCCGGTGACCTAGCATTGCTTCCATCAATTCCTTTCCCGATTCCGAGTCCGAAATGTATCTGCGCCACACCAGGTCGTAAAACAGCCCTGGACAGTCAAAGGTGTTGACGGCGGAAGGAAGGTCTTCCAACACTTGCTCTTTGAGACCAGGGGTCTTGTACTCTTCAGCCATGTCGTAAAGCTCAAAAAGGAATTCTAGCAATCCCCTGAAACACGACCATGATGAAAGGGGACTTCGGACTAGGTTGCTGATCACAACATGCATCACACTCCTGGCATCCAGGTAGCTGCACCCCAGCTCTAGTCACAAGGATAGCCTAAACAGACTGAGGAAGGCTTTCGGCTGCGGTAGCCGGTAGTGGGGAGGAGTTGGTAGTGTTGCCATATCCGTGTACCACTTGTAGTGGGCGAACCAATCAAACTCAGCATCGTCCATGGCCTCATCCCCTAGGTCTGCTCGACGAAGCCCAGAGTTTAACACTGCGAGATATCCACAGATATCAAACGCCCTGTTGTATATGTTGACTCGACTTGTCTTTTGAGCGGCGGCGGAGAGATGGCTCTGGTTGGCGAGGCGGCTCTTTTGGCTGCCCCGGCCATTATCCTGAGTGTCACTAGCCAGCTGAGAATCTTGACAGTGTGATTTCTAGTTGATGTCTGTGAAAGCAGGCGAATAGAATAATATTCGATATGGTATCTCTACGTCTTGAACATGAAGCTATCTACATGAGAGCTGAGGTTGAGTGTGGCGAGCAGGCCACGCTAGACCTAAAGAGGCTACGTAGGCGAGCGAGTACCGCTCACAATGTCGTTGAATTTACAAGCAGGGAGTGACTGAATCTGATTCTGCGGGGTGTCGCTATCAGAAACTAGAGTGATGGGCTTCCAGTCTCATAACTGCCTGATGAACGCGGATCCGGAATAGTTTTGGCCGCGTGGCCCTCGTCACAGACTGCGCAGAAGCTAGAGGCTTGCGATGCCATTGCTTCAATGTTTCAATGCCTGCCTGAAGTGACTCCTTAGCAGTTACTGGCTTGTTGTATCAGGCAGCCCAGCTGAGAGCTTTTCCGTTTTCATTCTGCACATCAGATTTATGGAGAACATAGTCAATGCAGGAGTAGAGAGCGCGAGCCTGGTCATCAACACTAGTGCATCCTAAACTGCCCGCGGAGTGCCCACTGGAAGCTGCAGTGGTCAGCTTCTCTGTGCAAGAGTGCTGATGTCTCACGCATTCTGGAGGGCCTACCAGATCAGTCAGTTTTAAGTTCCTTTTCCAGTCAGGTTTACTGACCTTTTGTTATTTGGTCTCTAGAGAGCAGTCATGGTATGTCTTAGAGCCTGCACCCAGACCCGATAATCAACTCGCTCTTACAGTCAAGAAGTTTCTTCTGCAGGGAATCAGGTTTGCCAACACGAGCACAATCATATATCATACGGAACAAGACTGTATAAATGTTCGTCTTCGGTCCTGAGTGCCTTAGACTTGCTGTCAATCACTATCTTGAGGCCTTATGGTTCTGGTGGGTATCAGACGATTTGATTAGCATGATCTTGATATAGAATGTATGGATATAGCACTATCTATCAGCATATCTTCTCATAGTGAATGATAATATTATATTCACAGTCTTCATATACAATTGGTCAAGCTATATATGATGTGATCGCAAAATCAAGCCATAAAGTCTCCCTTCTTTGTAGAGTGTTATACATCAGGGATGCTGGTTGAAGGAAAAAGCCCGAAACTTCTAATGCATAGTCCCGGCATTCAATGGTTTCAGCCATAAAGCCGACCTTCGAACAGGTACACGACGACAAGGGGCGTACAGGTTTCAATAAAGCCTATAATATACTATAACCAGAATCCTTCATGCCCCAACTGAAGAGATCTACTGGACTATATCTGGAAATACCTAACCTGCGCTCTCTGTATGGCGAACTCCGGATCGTCCAGTAGCCCATAGAGGTCTTCCAAGTTTTCCATATATGTTAACGAGCTCCGCTACAACAGAGACATAAGCGTGGGACGACATCTGCACCTTCTTTCCTTATATATATCTCTTTCCTTTGTTCGCACAGTCTGGCTTCTTAACTTTGGTTACTGCTACCTCTACTGCTACTTCTACTCCTACTTAACCAGATCAGTTAAGGCCTGGACGATCATGGTTTCCCTTTCCGGGGTCAATGGATCACTCGAGCTTTTGACCTCCTCCCATTCCTTTGCTATATCTAGCATCCGAGGGACAACCCTTCCCAGGGTGTTGGTGATGTTATTCGGGGTGGAAGCAAAAGATCTGCTGATCGCCAGTTGGTTTGCTGCTTGCCAGTCAACGATAGCTTGGGTTTGGCGATCGATGGGTTGGTGGAGTTGGTCATCGATGGAAGCGACACGGCCCTTCCCTTTGTTACGTTTTCCGTATGCTTTCAGTTCGTTCAAGTGTGAAACTCCTCATTCCTTCGTGAGACCTTTCTTTTCGAGTTCCCGAAAAATCAACTCAGCCATGGCGTCGGAGTCGATCGCCGGTTCATCGACAAACGGCTCGATCTGCCATAAAGCAACTTCTCCTTGCAGGCCCTTTCGCTTGGATTGCGTGACATGCACATAGGTCCCGCCATCTGTTCCCAGGGATGATAGAAGGAAGTATGGTTTCCCATGCTGATCAAGCTTCCCGTACACCAGGCGACGTGCATGTGATCCGATCCGCATGCATGGTTCGCAGATAGGGCTGGACCTTCAGAATCTCGTATGATGGTATGAGCCACTGCTGTGGCAGCCCCCTTTCCTTAAGTTTATTGAACACGTAGCTCTCAACAGTTGCTTTGGTCAGAGTAGAGTCTATCTGTCTGATTTCGCGAAAGTAGTCGACATGCATCCAGTCTACTGAGCCTCTCGTTCCTTGAGCGCCGGAAGGTAGGGTAGGACTGGTATTTCTCATGGTGAGGTTGCTCAGGCGGAGAATTACGACACCTTTGTGATCAAACCGGAGGAACACGACTCTGCGCTCTCTGGGATCTGCATGGTCGTGTTTGAACGTCCCAATCGGTTCTGCTTCGCGCTGAGTGGCACGCACTTCTGGGACAACTTCTGCAGTGGATATGTGTTCATCACCATTTCCTTGGCTCTCGTCATCGTCTGAGATCTCAATGATCTCATTGTCTGTTGCTGCGAAGCCTTCGGGCGGTTCATAGTCATCGTCCTGGACATCATCGGGCTGGATGCCACCGGGCTGGATGTCATCGGGCCACTCCTCCGGTGGCTCATATTCATCCCATCCAGAACGATGAGGATAGACTCCACCAAGCGCCGTATTGTTGAACGCGGTCCAAGCTAGGTTGGGAGAGTTGTCTGTGGTGTCTTGAAGCGGCATTCCGTGCAATGGGACGTTAGAGAGGTTGGTTTGCTCTGAAGATTCGGTGTCATCCTTTATGAAAACCGGGGCATTCAAAGACATTGAGGGGAAATAGCACAAAGTTGTGGAGATTTGGCTTCAAAGTGAACAGAATGGCCTTAGATAGTAAGACTGCAGATGTAAACAGCAGGAAATCGCTGCAAAGTATGTGCTCAGATGAAGACTCGACAGAACGAATTGGATAGAAGTAAGGTCGAAAGGAGAAGTATGAGAAGACGAAGAGTAAGAAGATGGGGAGTAAGAAGACCAAGAGTAAGAAGGCGAAGAGTGAGAAGTCCAGGAAGGGCAGAATGTTTATCTTAACTTATTACCTGACTTCAAATGTAGAATTCACTGTGCATAAGTCCTGAAATTCACAGTCAAGTTAAAGTGAGCTATAGATGAGACTAGGGGGGAAAGGAATTAAGGTTTAGGATATAAAATGTCTTTTTTATATTATTATTCACTAATCGATATCTTAGGTTTCATACTGTATATAGACGGATCATGATTTCGTATTTATTAACTCTATATGTTATGAAGAGATATCCATCTATACCTCTCCATTAGACCATTGGCATTGACTCTCACAGCGGCATTGATGGTACAGTCGGTGACTGGGTGAGGCACAAGGGGCGCACTGATCTTGTTTCCTCACAGATCTCCCAATGTAGATCTCTGAAGATCACAGGGATGATCTCATATTGCAATCATCCAGAATGACTTTCATCCGATTAATAGTGGCAAGATATGTGCTTTTATTGCTAAGAACGGGAAACTGCATCGTCAATCGACAATGTATCTAAATTTTCTCTAGCTATGGTAAGGGTAGACTCAAGGTAGATAATGATATAAGCAAACTCTAAAGTCACGGATAGATAAGCATCGTGAACCCAATCAGTCTGAATCTTGGCATTTGGCCACTGTGACACAAGTTTGTCAACTTTTTCCCCGTTTTCTTCTGCCCTTGGATTTCTTGCTCACGCTATGAATTCTGCTTTTGGAACCTTTATATATCGATTATGTGAACAATAGTCTGGCGATATCCGTTGTCTTACATTCAGAGGCGTCAATCTCGTCGATCGCCCGATGAGTCAGTAACAGAGACAACATTTTCCACAGGGGGGTTCTCCTCCATATTATGATACAGGGCATAGATTCTCTATATTTGGAAATCGGCACCCTATAAGTGACCCGCGCAATGGAGCATGAGCAGGAATCAAAGGCGGACGTGGAGTCACCGCCGGCTAGGATCAATGAGAGCGTGTCGGAGGACTCGACGCTTGATGAGAAGAGGGAAAGGCTTCTGATTCGCAAAATCGACTATCACATTCTGCCCTTGGTTGTTCTTCTCTATCTGTTTAGCTTTCTTGACAGAGGTATGCTTTGGTTCTCGCCTTGTCTATCTCACCAGTGCACTGATTCTTGGGCCAGTCAACATCGGGAATGCTCGACTGTATGGATTGGAAGAGGACCTGGGCCTGGTAGGAAATCAATACCAGGTTGCGGTGTCTATTCTCTTCGTTACATATTGTGTACGATTTGATCCTTACCACAGCAGTGATATATCCGCCAGCGGCTAATTGTGTGGTTTGATAGTTGTTTGAGGTACCGTCTAATCTGGTCATCAAGAAGTTGAGGCCATCACGCTATCTCGCGTCCATTGCCGTTATTTGGGGTGTGATTGCGACGCTGACCGGCATCGTTCAAAGCTACGGCGGTTTGATTGCTTGTCGCCTTCTTCTAGGTTAGTGTAGGACCCTGGACGTACAAAGCTGCCTTAATGCTAAGCTGATTTTTGTAGGTGTGGTGGAAGCTGGGCTCTTTCCTGGTCTTATGACATACCTGACGCTCTTCTATTCAAAAAGAGAGCTGGCCTTGCGGACGGGGTATCTCTTCAGCAGCGCAGCCATTGCGGGAGCCTTCGGCGGTCTTCTAGCGTACGGCATCGGTTATATGGATGGCATTAGTGGGCTGAGGGGCTGGCGATGGATTATGATACTTGAAGGTATCCCAACTGTCATCCTGGGCATCGCAACTTGGTTCGTTCTCGCGGACGAACCCGACACAGCCTATTATCTCAACGAAGAGGAAAGAGCGCTTATTGTCCGCTGCCGCAGTCGCTATGTCGGACAAACAATGTCGGCACAGAAGTTTCACTGGGCAGATGTCAAAGAAGGCTTCCTGGATTGGAAGATCTACGCTTTCAGTATCGGCCAATTTGGCGTCGATACTATGCTTTACGGCTACAGCACGTTCCTTCCGACGATCATCAAAGGGATGGGGTCATGGTCGACTCCGGAAGTTCAGGCACTTACCATTCCCTGCTATGCGTTGGGTGCACTGGCATACCTCGCCATTGCGTGGCTCAGTGATCGACTCCAGCGTCGCGCATTGTTCATCTGCGTTTTCAGCGTCATCTCTATGGTCGGCTATGGGATTCTTATCTCCGATGTCTCTTCCGGCGCGCACTACGTTGGAGCACTGCTCATTGCCCTGGGATTATATGTGACAGTTGGTCTACCGCTCGCATGGCTACCAACTACCCTTCCGCGTTACGGAAAGAGGACGCTGGCGACAGGTATGCAGCTTACTTTTGGCAATGTCAGCGGGGTGATGTCTCCCTTCCTGTACAAAACAACAGAGGCTCCTCGTTATGTGCGCGGCAATGCCGTGACCCTATCACTGGTCGGATTCGCCGGGATCGTGTGGGTTCTGATGTGGCTGTATTATCATCATGAGAATAACCGCAGAGCCAATGGCCTTGAGGACGAGAAGATTGCAGGCATGACAGAGGAGGAAATTCAGGAGCTGGGTGATAAGAGCCCTCGGTTCCGATACACAACATGAGATTTTGAATGAGTATCTTATACAATTTAGACAGAAATTAGACATCAGGCATCTCGTTCCAGCAGCCTTTTCACTCGATGATGTTATTTCACGCTTTGGTTGTAAACTGCTTCCAATGTAGCCTTAGAGATCCATATCGCCTTGTTACCTAAACAGTATGATGGGGATTATTTTCCGGTCCTTTGTTCGAGCAATGTCTGACACGTCTGCGATCTATACTTGAGTCTTGTGCTCCACCACATTTGGGGTGACCTTTCTTGGCAAGTCAATGTTCGTGCGATTTCTATGACCTTTCCCTTTGGGCTACAGTCTTTCATCCTTTCAAGTGTTTTTATCTAGCTTCTGATGCCCCAAAATTTCCCCTAAAGTACTTGCCAAATAATATGTTTGATGTTCGTCCATTGTGGACGATAATTTTCTCCTTTGTAGCTGCCATTGCGAGCGTCCTCTATTACAGCCACGGCTCACGACTTATCTGTCCGAGGAACCAGTTGTTTATTTCCCAGTCACCATACCACCCAAGCTGGAATACTTGGATCCATCCATCTACTTCCGGCGGCTCAAAGGACTCACATAGCGACTGGAACCTTTTCTATCATCTTGGTGGATATGGACCCTGGGTTGAGAAACCCGACGGACATGCCGAGCCACAAAGCATCAATCCTCCAGAGGGATGTGCTGTAAACCAGGTCCATATGGTATTTTCGCTTCCGGGTTTTGCTCTTCTGCATAGTTCTTGCTCCAATTCTAATCGATGCTCAGATGTCACGCCACGCAGAGCGATATCCGACAAAAAATGCCGGAGCTCGTATGTCACACTCGTCAATGACACTAATGTCCTCGAGAAGACGTCAATGTAAGCAACGATGAATCTAACATCGATGACCGCAGGTCATCTCTCACTTCTCAACAGAATCAGAGGCGCGAATGTCGTTCTGAACGGCTCATTATCGTTCCTCAACAACTGGACCTACTTTACCGACGAGCCATGGAAGGATTTTGACCAATTGACCAGAACCGGCCCGTACGCCGGCACCTTGCAAGCGTTCATGACTGGCGTTCGCTTCCTAACACGGTATGAGCATCTCCTGCAGCCTGGCCGGAGGACGCGGATCTGGGCAAGCGACTCACAGCGCGTCATTGACACAGCAGCGCACTTTGCGTCTGGTCTTTTCGGTCTGGACTGGGAGAAGACTGGTAAAGCTGTCCTGGAAGTTATCCCTGAGACATTCGACCGACGTGCGGATACCCTCACGCCGGGGGATACGTGCCTAAGGTATATTGAAGACGTCCAGAACGGTCACGACAACGGCTACACTATGCTCGCACGGTTCCAGAATACGTATATCCCTGATATAGCAGCGCGACTCACTCTCGAGGAACAGAACGAGGAAATCGGGCCGTTGACTAATCTGGAGGTCTGGAGCATGCAGGAGATGTGTGGGTTTGAGACTCTTGTACGAGGATCCAGTCCATGGTGCAGTGTATTCAGTCAAAAGGAGTGGGAATATTTCGCCTACGCCCGCGACGTGATTCATTACTATCGTGCAGGTCCTGGTAATCCATATGCCGGTGCGATGGGTTGGCTCTGGCTCAATGTCACGACAGCCCTACTGAATGCTGGTCCTGAGGCTGACCCTATGTTTTTCAGCTTGTCAGTAGCTCCTGATGTTGTTGAATCGACCTGTGATTCTCCAGGCGCTAAATTCTTGTTTTAGAGAAGTCACTATACTAACTTTCGCCTTAGTGTTCACGACGGAGATATAGCGCCTTTCCTCACTGCTCTGGAAATCTTACAAGACTCAAAATACGACCCTTACTTGCCAGTCACACATATTGCTGAGGACCGTACCTGGCGTACTTCAGCGGTGATGCCTATGGGAGGCAGAATCGTCATGGAACGAATGGCATGTCTGTCATCGCTCACGAATCACCCAGATTCTGCCGATGGGGCATTCATAAGAGTCATCGTCAATGACAAACCTATGCCTCTACCATACTGCAAGTCAGGGCCGGGATTTTCTTGCCCATTAGAGGAACTCGTCGACTATGTACAGCGGCGAAGACGGGAAGTGGGTGAGTTTGGGGACGTATGTGGATTAGAAGGCGATGTTGGACACATTACGTTCTTGAGGCAAGACTAGAGCATTTATAGAAAGTCATGTTGCAACCTCAATATGTTGCAACCTCAATACTTGAACTGCCTCGTAGTTATGTAGATCGGTCGGAGCCTTGTAAGTGTGCGGCATATACATGGACTCTTTTGCGAGATGGTCATCTATATTTGGCTCGAGTCGTATACATCCGACAGTTTCCTGTGAAGCTCCAGCAGAGGTTTATTAGTATATTGACGAGCTTAAATTGGGTGGTGAATAGTAGGAGGTACACCTTCCATACTTCGTAGATGTACTTGGAGGTAATCACGTGACCGTATCCGGGCTAACGCACTGTTTATTGCAAGAACCAAATATTTGATAGAGCTCCATCCATCTCAACGAAAATCTGCTTGTGTTGCTACAGACAACGTACAAAATCCAGCCAGAGACAGGACCCTCCTTCTCTCAGTCCCTTATCATTCTCAAACTCCGGGATTGCCACCCTTAGATCAACGTGTTTCTTTGTTCAGCATCAGACCTTTGCGCCGCCGCCGCCCTTCGCCATGGAGTACCATTTTGTGCCTCCGGAGGAGCGCGCTAAAGATGACAAGGGGAATCTTTTGCCCTGGGGCTATGTGTACAAAGAGTGGGTTTATCATTTACTAAACCTATTATTCTCTCATAGTCTGGGATTTTGGCCTCTGGGTTGGGTAACTAACATGAGCTCTGATTCTAATAGTGAAGCCCGCAACCCACGACGACCACCTGAAGAAAGCGGCCCCTTTGGCAAGAGAAGAAATGCTCGCTACGAGCAAGCTCGTTCGCGTACACGTACTGGAACACCAGCAAAGCGCGAGAATCCCAATGTAGCAGAGTTCGGGCGGTTGTTCGCCCAGCAACAAGAGGAAGAGAAGAGCCGCAATACTCTGCCCAAGTCTTCGTCGTCCTCCAGCCTTGACAACGCACGAAAACAGACCGAGAAGATTGCGACCGAGTGCATACTCTACGGTTACAGGAGCAAGGATGGCGAGTGGAAGGTCATCGACAAGTACGAGAAGATCTCTCGAGGCTTGATCTGTGAGGATTATCCTCGTAGCGATCCCAACTCAGCGAGTGGCTTCGCGCAGCTGCTTAGTGGTGGCGACGTGGTTATCCGCCCCAATCTGTCTGCGGATGCGAACCGCAAATCGAAACGCTACGCTGGAGGCTTCCACTGGATTAAGGTGACGTTTGACTCGACGATCGCTGCGGATCGCGCATGCTTCTACTCTCCCCAGGAGATCGATGGGCATCTGGTCTTCTGTGAACTGTATCATGGCTCGGGACCTGCAGAGGATGCACCGATTCCCGTGGACTCATCAAAAGCCGCCCAGTTCAAGTCGAAAACGCCGCGCACCTTAACCACCTCGCATTCTACGACATTTCTCCAGCCGCAGGATAAAGATCGTGCAGCCACGTTACCGCGATCCTTTGCCATGAACAACCTATCAGGCGTAACAGAATCGCAAGAAGAAGAGGAATCACAAATATCGACAAGCACTGCAAGCTCTGCCACCGCCACGGGTGTCGAGCAACCCTCTGCCCTTCAGCAACGCAATGTGTCCAAGGAACCAAAACCAGAGTCTGAGTTCATGACACACATCCCCACAGTTCGTCGAACCAAATTACGCCCCATTGCAGAAGCACTTCCGCCGCAGCCAACCGTGACAGAGCGTGTGCTACGGTCGATTCCTATCCTCAGTTGGTTTACTGGTGATATCGTCGGAGATGGACCTCAGTTACGTGAAGATGGAACCTTTGATTATGATAAGTCGAACGCTTATTGGCGCTTCTGGTACATGGTGGACATGATTCTGGGGACGGACATCTGTGGATTAAAGGAGGAACCGTGATGTCCTTCACCATTATTTGCTGCCGCCGCCATCAACCTCATTCATCACACCTCCGAGTCCGAAGCCGATATCCCTACGACAGAGTGGCTCGACTCCAAAGCAGCCCAAATTTACTCTCATACAGCTCCTCTTCTCTGACGACTTGAACGAGATTCAAGAACGGGGGTGTCATGTCTATCCTCGGATACCCTGCCTATGTATGATAACACTTTTTATTCCTTACCAGTCTTCATTTGCGCCATACCAACCCACCACGTGTCACCTCATCTCGTTATCCGCGTTTATCTTCATGATGCATTGGTAATATGGAGAGTTGAGATAGCTTTGTATTTGCATTATTGGCGTGAAATACTTGAGGTTAGCTGTTAGAGATGAATAGAACATCTCTCAATCGACATCACCAAATTACACTACAGATACGAATCGAACTACAGTTTACCAACATGCAACAGCCGTACCCCATCTTGAATCCGTCGCCTATATAGTAGTGATCTGGCGGTTGACGCTGACGTCTCTCTGAATTAGGATACGAGCTCCATTTGTGTTCAGAGTTGGTAGCCAACGGATTTTTAATCCATAATCTCATTCCTGACATCTACCGCAGCCCAACGCCGTTCCCTACCCCGACGAGGATGACAGTGGTCATCGCAAAGGAGGTAAAAACACATGAGAGTAAAGTCCGGTCCTATTTTTTTGGAGATCAAGGTCGAGTTTGTGTATCAAATTAGGCATGGCATGCAATCATGTCTTTAGGTTCTCTCTGTCTCTTCCATTTTTAGGGAAAAATGCGATCTACTCAACATTGCTCTCGAAGTTCTCGCCCTCAACCAGGTCGGGGATATCGTCCTCATCCTCGTCCTTCTTGCCCTCGGCACCGGCCTGCTTCTGCATGTTCTGGTAGCTCTCGGCAAGCTTGCGCAGGGAGGCGAGGCTGTCGGGGCCAAGCTGGTTGAGGATACCGGGGACGAGCTCGGTGAGTTCCTTCTCCTCGCCGTTACCGTAGAGGGCGAAGGTGTTGGAGGGGACGGAGGCGTGGACTATTTATTTGCGGTTACTCGTCAGTTATCTGCCTTCTGGGTCGGGGAAATGGAGACGGAAGCTGGAGTGAGGGACTCACCCTTGGGGGCGGCGAAGTGGATGACGTTTCCGTCCTCCTTGAACATGTTGACCTCCTCGATGGCCTGGATGGGCTGGACGTTCATCTTCTTCAGGGTGGTCTGGAGCTTCTTGTCGTCGGCACCGGAGGACTTGTGGACCTTCTTAACCTTGCGGCGGGGAGTACCCTTTCCTCTGTCGATGAAATTAGTCGCAGTCTTGGATTGCCAATCGTGGATGAAGTCGTTTTGTTTCAGGGTATCTCAATATCTTCGTGATCGTGATTCGAGAACGGGGAGAATGAAAGTAGCTTATACGTACCCTAGAAGAAGAAATTAAATGTTAGCTGTCAGTTACCGACCAAAATCGCTTTACCAGTTCACTTCTCGAGAGTCGCGACATCACATTGCCCATGGTGCGCTCAAAGCTTCGAATGCTTCTTCTCAAGCCGTCCGCAGAAAACACCGATTCGGACACCAGCACCTCGAAAATCCAAAGGAAAGAATAAAACGTACCAATCCGGACGCTCGCCTGCATCCTAGCCAGCTTTGCTTGATCCATTTTGACGGTAATTTATGTGCGTGCGTGGAGAACCTAAATCTGGCGCGATGGTTAGAAAGAAGACGTCAAGAATCCAGATCTGTGGAACTCGGTAGGGACAAAATGTGCGGCTGTAATTCTGTTGGTGGTGGGGAGGTACGAGATAGGATCAAGCGGGAGGGTTCAAGGTTGCGGTACCGGGTCAGGGAGAGACTGATGAAAACACCGTCGAATGGTGAACCGAAGGACGAGGGCTGAGATGAGGTTTGGGTTGACTTACCGTGACTGAGGTGGTGTCTGGTGGGAGGAGGTTGAAGTTGCTGATGATGCGCATCTCGGCTCCCCGAGCACGAAAGTTCCAGTTGTGGTTTGTGTGGGGAGTCGAGCTCGCTAATTCGTTGCGTCGGACGGCTTCTGAGGATTTACTCTACAAGCTTACAGATGAATTTCCATGATACTGCTACGATTGTCAATATTCTGGATCATTATTCTACAATATCATCATCGACATCTCTTCTTAAGGTGCTTTTGTTGGTTGTGGGTTTGGCTCTTGGGAGATTTGAAAGGCTTCTCGGCTAAACCCTAAATGATCTCGAGGCTCGACTATGACAAGACTCGGTGTCGCAGGAGACTTTTGGGCGTAATCTTAGCTAAAGATTGTAATTGACTAAATGGTGAAATGTTTCATATTATATATGGGCTGAAGAGAGGAAAGAGTTTGTGCCTGTCATCGACGTTGGCTTGTCGTAGAGTGAAAGGTCCTCAACTCCTCGCGAGCGGCATCACTTACCGAATCCGGTAATCTCACCAACTGCCTGCCTCCGCCAGGCCCTGATCATGAAATGTTGATCACATATATTGCAGATCCAGCCGAGCGAGTAACCCACTAAAATCTTAAGTACATTACTTCACCAACATATTCATTGCTCTGCTTTGAAAGGGAAATAGTTGCGCCACGGATGTTCTTCCTGGAATCCCAGGACAGATTTGATCTTGGCATTGGTCAATGGAGCCTCGAATTCCTCCATCTGTCTTGTAAATGGCACCTTGGGACATTGCTGCTTGAGAAATTCCTCTGTCGGGGTCGTGCTCGTGATAGTATCATTCGTCGCGTTGAAGATCTGAAACCCGAGTCCCGACTTCCGAAGGCCCAAGTCGCACATCCGACCTAGGTCACGCGCGTCCGTGTAAGACCAACCATGGGGCTTCCATCTAGCGGGCTCATAGACGTAACTTTGAAAGAGCTGTTGTTCGTATTCTTCAGGAGCAATCACCCGCCCAATTCGAAAGACATAGATATCGGCACCAAACCGACCCGCGAAACCCCTTGCAACTCGCTCGCCGCAAACTTTGGCAATCGCGTACGTATCGGTTGGATTCGCATCGACTTCTTCGTCTACCGGGAAAGACGGATAGTCTGTGTCCCCCAGCGCGAAAGAGACACCGTACACCGTGACACTGCTAGCAATAATGATCTTCCTGATCCCTAGTTTACATGCGGCCTCGATCACATTGTACGTAGAGACCGTGTTCGTTCGGAAGGTCTCGTCATCGGGTGCGAGCATGTTGCGTGAGAAGCCTGCGAGGTGAATGACCGCATCTGGGGTCGGAGGAAGACCCGGTGGAAACGGTTCACTCAAAGCGAATTGACCAGACATGGCACTGAAGACCTGACCTGACACAGTCAGGTCAGTTTTGAGTGTGCAGACTTTATCATTCGGGCAAGGAAGTAGATCCAAATTCAAGATTGTATGTCCGGCTTTAAGGAGCTCCGCGATCACATGCTGGCCGGCTTTACCAGAACCTCCGGTGACAATTACTCGAAGACCCATGATCAATAATTAAGGTATCAAGAGAAAGGATGGTTCAACGTAGCAGTAAGGATTCTGACCAGAGGGAAGTGCTTTGAAGCGACCAGGTTGAGGAGATAGCCAGGTCCTCACGGGCATCTTCCCCGCTTCCCCGCGCGAGGTCGTGGATCCAGAGCTGACAGGCCGGCAAAGCATATATCGATCTGTAAGGTGAGTTTAATCATATTCAAAATATTGAGATGATAACCGAACTAGATATCATGATTTGGCTCAGTATCAAGCGAGGAGGAGCGAAACACCCAGAGAAGCATTCGAGGGAAAAGATGCATCGTATAGTGTAAAATGTAGAGCACAGGTATATATGGATAGTCAATTAGCAAAATGCCTGAGAGAGGTTCAAGGCACAGATTTTTCAGAAATCTGAGCCTCTGTCCATTCCCACAATCTCTTTGCCATGTCCGCATCCGTGGCATACTTGTTGTTCTTAGCATGATTCCCGATCGGAATGTAGTATGCTCCATTCGTCAAAAGCTCCCTCTTGACCCCAGCAGCCCATAGCTGGTTCAGAGCGCCTGAACGGACTGACCGAAAGAAAAGTGAGAGAGCAGCAACGCCGCATTTTGACACGGGACTCGACGCCTTCGCCTGTTCGTACAAGTTGCTGGTCACAGTACCAGGATGAACGGAGACAGAGAGGATCTTCGGGTACCGGCGAGCAAGTTCAGAGGCGAATAGAATATTGGCAGCCTTGGAAGCGGCATAGCGTGTCCAAGTACTAGCAGCCAACAGCGCATCCGTAGATGTCATGACATCGTACGATGGAGCGGCGCAGTTGGCCAAAGAGGCCAAAGTTACTACCCTCACGTCGGTTGACGCAGGGCTGGCAGCAGTCTTTTGCAATACCGGAAGCAGCAATTTCGTGAGCAGAAAGTGACCGATATGGTTTGTCCCAAATTGCACTTCATATCCTTCTTCTGTAGTTGTTGGCGGGTTGCCCATGGTACCAGCATTTAGGATCAGGATGTCCAGGCGATCGCATTCGGAGGTAAATTTCTCAGCAGCGCTGCGAATCGAAGCGAAAGATGCTAGGTCGAGAGGAATATGTCTGATATCCGCGGAGGTCGAAAGCTGCCGCTGAATATCGGCGATGGCATCGCGAGCTTTTGTCGCATTGCGCGCACCCAAGTATATGCGGGATGGACGATGGTGCGCGAGCTGAAGGATTGTTTCTTTTCCAAGGCCAGTGTTCCCTACCAAAGAGGACACGAAATCAGCAGATGATGGCAACCATAGGGGGGCCCTTGAAGGACACGGTCTTGAAGGTTACCTCCAGTAACAAAGATCACCTTGCCGGAGAGGTCGGTTATATCACGTCTCGGGTCAAAAGACGCGCCCAAAAGACCGAAAGTCGATTCATTCAATGTAGGGCCGACGCTTGAGTAGAAATCCAGCGGGTGAAGGATAGCATGGGATGCGAAGGAGGTAGCGAAATCAAAGTTGCTAAGGGGCATATTGAAGGATAGAGATATCGGCCTGGACAAAATTATCCAGAATTATCCAAAAGGGCGCTCCACGTTCTCCTTTCGCTAGAATTGCTTGCAATTAACTGTCGATGATAAGATAAAGGAGCCTTGAAGCCACCATGGTTCAGGTATGCGGACAGAGTTTCTGGATCGGCGACCGGGGCTCGTCTCCCATGGCACAAGTGGTTGTCTTAGAACAAGGGGTAATGATGCTATCAACCACTACGTAAACAGTTGATCAGTTATACAAAGTCCTTTGATGGGCGTTTAGACGCACAAACATCAGACTGCATATTGCGACCAGGCTGGATGACCCGCCGTAAGTTTGCTTGTTAGGTAGTTTCCGCGTAAGTCAAAATGGGGCCCAGGATACTCATGCATGGAAACCAGCCGTCTCCTTGCTGCAGCCAGCTCACACTTCTTGTGCTCTACCGCATACACGTAACAAGATAAATCATCTTTAACTTCCAGTTCTCATAGCCTTGGGTCAACACCAATTTGCTTGGAAAAGGCAGAAGATGCGCTTTCTTTGTCTACACGGCGCGGGGACAAGCGCTGAAGTATGTTATGACACATCTGGATGTGCAGATGGTAGAAATAGGAGGCTGACTGTCGAGTAGATCTTCGAGATTCAGTCAGGTATTTGAACCACGCCCAAAGACTATTTCCGGAATTGCCGGTGTCATCGATCATGCAGTAACAATCAAGCACAGGCGGAATCACCCAAGAGCTGGAAAATAAGGGCCACAAGTTCGTATTCGTCGATGGACGACTGACCTCTAAGCCTGAAGCTGGTCCGTAGACATGACGAGAGTTTCAATCTGCTACAGCTCTAGCCCTCTAACCAAATCACAGAAATCGAAGGCATTCTGGACGGCCCGTTCTACAGCCACTACCCCCGCGATGTTTACCCCGGCGAAGACCTCGCCCGGGCATTCGAGTACACTCTCAACATCATCGAGAAGCAAGGCCCCTTTGATGGCGTAATGGGCTTCTCTCAGGGCGCTGCGCTTGCATGTGCCCTTATAGCCGACTATGCCAAAACCAATTCGAAGCCTCTCTTCAAGGTTGCCGTGTTCATCTGCGGTGCGACACCCTACGAAAGCTCTGGGCTTAAAGAGCTTGTTGCCGAGGACGGGAAATACCCCGTCACCATCCCAACAACGCACATAGTGGGTAGGCAAGATCCGTATTACAAGGGAAGTATGCATCTGTACGGTATATGCGACCCATCTAAGGCCGCTTTTTACGACCATGGTTCAAAGCATCATATCCCGTTCGACCAGGCGAACACTACTGCCATGGTGTCCGCCATTGAGAAATCCATCGAGCGGGCATTGAAGAACGAGTAGGTAATTTGGCTCGGCGTGTGATAATTCGGAAACACCATCAATAGACCATGATTATGAAAGAGTCACGAAAGGAGCCAAGTTCTGTGGCCTCCTAGTCCACCGTAGCAAGTTCTAGAATGATGCAATTGCATTCGAAGATGTCACTCGATCAAAGAATGCCAATGCTCAACGCCGCTTATTAGAAACAGCTCGTGTATCCGTATCTTTTGCGCTAAATCTCATCAATAGGATAGCAAACAGTAAAATCAAGACACCGAAGACAAGGCTTTTCAAATGTGTCCCTGCTAAACCCTGAGTCTGGATATGGTCATCAAGTCATAATCCGGCAGAAGCCTGCCCGTCGTGCTCTGGAGGGATAACCTTCTGAAGGAATCGCGCCAGATCCTCAATCTCTACTGGGTCGGCGGAGTGGCCCAGGTCACTGAACAAGAGAAATAAGCAAAGTCAATTTACGACGGCGGATATGCGGAGGACTCACGGATAAGACTTGAAAGTGACATCCTCCAAGCCGATCTCTTTCATCTTTTTCGCCGACAAATCGCCGAAGTCGAACAACACGACTTCATCTTCCAAGCCATGAGCGAGGAAGAAAGGAGTCTTCTTATTCGGCCAATCTTCCGGAATGTAATTCTTGATCTTGTCACTGAGAACGAGATAACTGGACAGACCGAAGACACCACCAAGCTTTTCTTTGCAAGTAATACCAGAAAAGACAGATATGGCAGCTCCTTGGGAGAAGCCACCCAGAACGATCCGTGAAGGCTTGATGCCTTTATCAATCTGTTCCTTGATCAAAGTGTTGAAGTAATCGCGAGATCGAAGAATTCCCGGCTCGTCCTGGTGCCGAATCGCTGATTCATAATCGAGCTATTGCAATAAGTCCGTTAGGAAAGAGATCCCATCTCAATGGCAAAGTAAGCAAGGGGTATCTCACCTCGCGACCAAGCTTCGTCAAGTCGTGCCATCCGGGCATGGTCATTCCGAAGTTCTGATTTAACAAAACAGTTAATCGACTCCGTTGATAGTTGTATGACACATGGGTCGTCTCAGCTTACAACTGTGATTGGGATCATAGGCGCATTTGGGAAGATGAAAGCCACCTCATCGAACATGCCGCGGCGACGCCAGTTTTGAGCAAGAGACATCCTTCGTGATGGCACGAGTCAACTAGACCACTCCGAAGAAATCTTCTCGAAAAGCGAATCTTACCATCCTGCGCCACTAGGAGAACAAGCAGCAGAAGTCAGTCAAGAGTCAATGGCTTAGTACCACAGCAACTAACCTGTCGCCCAGTCCGTGGGCCATGATAACCGTCGCCGTGTGCTTCTTGAGCGCCGGCACAATGTACGGTGCGCGGGGAGGAGCCATCGTGGCAGTAATGGAATTTTGACAAGACTGCAAGAGAAGTCCGATCAATCCTGATAAGTACAGAAGTAGAGAGTGAGAAGGATGTAAGGATAGAGTTGTGTCAACTCAATGCCTCAGGCAGATGAACCCCCGCGATTCTGCCGCCGAGGTTGCATGGGAATTCACCGCCTTATGTTCCACAGGTACGTATTCGTTGGCTCGGAGACAATGTTGATATCCATCATCGCAGGCACACACTGTAGCATGATTGACAGCATTCTAAGCTTATACTCTCCACTTTTGAGATTTAAGTGTGGTTTTTTCTATATGATGATGTGTTCGCAACCTTGGACGGTGCTGAACTGGATTGTGGTTCAATCCAGAGTAACTGTTTCGACGTTCCCAGGGACAGCTTCAAGGGACTGATTTGTTCATCATGTGTTGTATATCAGCAAAAGATCTATAGAACGTCCCTTATCAACGAGAGCTCTCAAGAAGAAGGCAGTCAAACTAACCTCAGCTGAGATTTCAATTATGGCATATTCTGATTCTATTCTAGTACAGTGAAACAAGTCGCTAACAACCCTATGACTAACACTCCCACAATGAATCCTATAACATGTCTGCAATGTCTGAAAAGGGCCAAGAACGGCATCACCAACAGCACTCCCTTTACTGGAGACTTTGTGAGAATATCGGCAGACTCACGTCGTTCCTGCCCTACCGTAGAGTAGTACGAAAGAAGCCTCCGCTATTTAATTTACCGGAGTGCCTTCTCCGCGACATCTTCGAGCTGCTTCAGCCAGTCGATCAAGCTTGTCTGTCCCTGAGCTGCAAGTTATTTCTCGACCTCTTCGGCTCTGCCTTGGAACGCGAGGAATTCAGCTTTCCGCGACTCCTGCAGATCAGAGTTCCTCGCCTGTGTCTGAACAAGCCGGATATACCACGGAATCAGCTTCTTCTACGACTCGAAGACGCCCGCTGGAGATTATGCGGCACTTGTCTAAGGCTACATCCTCGCAGAGAATTTTCAATATCTTCACTCAGAAGGCCTCCCCTGCAAAGACAATGCATGACTTACGCCGGTATTGTCGATTTGTATCCCTGCCTATCGCTCACATTTCGTGATCGGGCACGACTAGTGAAACTCTTGAAATTGCAAAGAGCACCTGATGACGCAGTCGTCAAGCCGGACCGTTGGAGATCGTTCCAGTTCGGTGTCAACGAGCAGGGAAAGCCATGCCTGTTGCACAGTTGTTTGGTCTTGAAGCTTGCTCACGTTGAGGCCAAACTTCACACCGTGTTGTTTCTTGGGGAGTCCGATACTCTAGTAATGCAGTCTCAATATCACATACAGGCGCAATTCCACCTTTTACGACTGAGTGATGGCCCTATTCCTACATGTCCTCACTGGGAGATTCTGGAGTTGTTACAGATTCGTTGAAAATCTTACAAATGTTTCTGCGATACTCGGGCAGAAGTGACCCCCCTGCAGGCTAATCTAATAGTTGTGGATGTCAGTCGGATACTGGGTAGCTCTGACTGGCCGGCGGACCCTGTATGGGTTAAGCAATGCCGGTTCGTCCTCGAGGAGACTTACAACAAGGCAATTTTCTGGTAAGTTTACTAAAAGGAAATACTAAGTCAAAGATCTCAATTGACCAGTTGATGTGTCACTTTAGGGCTCGACAAGATAAGTTTGACTGGCCTGTCAATAAACACTAGTTCTTGGGCAATGCAGATTTTATCATCCTGTTGTGTCCTTCGCTATTTAGGTACTCCCTTGCTAACCAAAACGAACACTTTGTTGTAATTCGAAACTATTTCGCAGCTTCCTCTGTCTATGGAGTACGACGTATCAGGGGAAAGTATAGGAATGTACTACACTGAGCGAGACATTAGAGTACATTGGCGCACGAGGCAAATGAATAATTAAGAACAAAGGTTGACCAGCTCTGTCCTGATCGAGTCAATAACAGCAGACATCAAATCCAACTCTACAACGTGGGTCTGCCATGTAAAGGCCAACGCCATACACCGATCACCACCCGTGATAACAGAAACCTCAAACGCATTCCCAGTGACACTGGCACTCTGAGAGAAGACCATTCTTCCAATCTGCGGTTTGGTGGGATCTTGATCCGCAGCCAGAACACCAACGTTCGAAACCTCAAAGCTGCTTTTCCTTGCCTTGCCGACTTTAGACAGGAAGAGGTCATGAACATCATTCACGTATTTGAGAAGGTTGGGATGGGCGTTCTTCCCCTTCAGACTCAGGACATTCTCGATAGTTTGCCGCGCGCGTCTCGCCTCCTCCCATGGGAAGCTGTCACTTGTAACTCCATTGCGGGAGAATGTATCCTCGAAATCCTGGACCCAGACGCCCATTGAATCATCCGTGATGATGTCAGGCAGCCACCTGCGCGTTGACATTGCACCAGTGCACTTGACGCTCGTGAACTTCTCGGGTAGACGTGCGAAAAGCGAGCGAGCAATGGCGGTCTCCAACACGGCGGTGATGGTGGTGTTGTTCTGACGACAGCGGTCCTTCAGGGCTAAAGTGACATGTTCCGGGAAGACGATATGACGCACTTGGGTCTCCAGCGGTACAATGATCTCTGAGCCGGTCCAGAGCCCAGGATCTGACGATGGCCAGACCTTCTCCTTAAACAATGTGGTAGCAAGGTAGAAAATAGACACCGGGAGGGGATGGACTGCCTCGGAAGTTGGCAGCAGCGGTACCTGAGGTGGAGTTATGACTGTCTTGGCTTCTTCGGGGCCTACTGATGCGGCGGCTTCATGCAATGCCTGGAGGAATGTTTTGTGGAAGGCTTTGCCAGATGTTCCATCGCCAATGGCATGGTGGTATACAAAAGCAGCCGTGAAACGCCGTTCGTTCGTAGCATCAGTCAATACACAGAGTCTCCAATAGGGTAATGGTGGTGTAAAAGGCGTGTTATGTTGAGTAGTCAGCAGCGTCTCCAGCTCAGAGTCCGGCTCATCTGTTCCCGGAAAATCATGGGAGCGCTTCTCAAACGAGACCGACTTCTCCAAATCAATCTCCGGAAGACGCGCAAAGTAAGGTTCCTTGGAGTCTTCGCCCACGGGGATAGCGGATAGAATTGGATGTTGGCCAATGAGTCTTCCACAGGCTGCATATATATAGTCCTTCAAAGGGGCATTGTACGTTTCCGGAATCGTATAAGTAGCCGCAATAGACACATTCAAGTAGAATTTGAGATGATGTCTCGCTGTGGAGTAACTCTCTAACAGACCTGGTGATGATCAGCTTTGGGTGATGCAACAGAAACAAGATGTTTGCTCACCAACTGCACGCAGCCGCTCAAATTGGTCCATATTTGACTTAGAACAGCAATATTTTGTGAATTTATGCCTCTCAACAGTTTCTTCGTTACTCAGGAATTTTGTAAATGCGCGGGACTTTGAATGCAAGACCTGAATACGACACTCATTGCAGCCTAGACAGTAACACACGTGACTTTTACTACGGTAAGCCCAATAAGGCCAAATTTCAGAAGGGTTGACTTAAAAGCTAAATCATATGTTCATTTGTGGTTCCAGCAATAAGCGCACATATGGTACAGTTGGGCATGCAGTATCATCAATTCATGTTCACCCGTCACTATCACAAATTCCATTGAGACGCATAAATCATATCATAGTGTATGGATCAATCATCTACAGAACGGCAAGGCCACCAACAACGGCTGCGCCCAGAATACCCCAGGCAGCAGTCTCCAGAGCGACAGCGCCACCAGTCGAGGATGCGGTGGTACTCGAAGTTTGGGTAGCCGAGGAGTGGCCGGAGTGGGAGGCGGACTCAGAGCTGGAGCCGGAGCTGCCGCTCTGTGCTTGACCATCGGCAGTGGATTCGTTGGCATTGCGCTCGGCAGCGGCACCGGTGAACGCAATAGCGGAAATTCCAGTGTTGTTCGTGCACGACGACGGTTCTTCATACTGTACGGTGGAAGAGAACTGGATGTCGGCGCACTAGAAGTTTGTCAGTCTGCTGCTTCTAGTGTTCACTTAGGTCATGGACAATCAACGTACAGCGTAGAGACCTCCGCTGGGATCACCATTGCTCTGCACCTGCAGAGTCGCGTTCATGCCGTCGGTGATGTTCGTGCCCAGCACAGACTCGTCGAACACGACATGAGGCAGACAGAATTCGCCCAGCCCTTCAATACGGAAAGTGGGACGGAGAGTAATATTGAAATTGGTGCTGGGGTCATTTCCAAGAGCCAAGAGGACCTCAACAGCAGTCTCATCGTGACCCATTCTCAAGGCAACAGGGAAGGAGCCCGAGGAAAGAGACACCTGAGTCCTGTTGGAGGATTGGGCCAAGCCACCGCAGGGAAAGTTAGCCATTGTGTCCTCATCGAAGCCGCGACTCGTGGGATATTGGAGTCTAAAGTGAGCGGCGACGATTGGCGCGAAGCCAAGCAGGTAAGCAGGAGAGAATCTCATTGTGGCTCTGACGTTGATTGCTCAGAGTATGAAGATGGTGAGGTGATAGACAGGCGAAGCCCAGGGAAAGAGGGGATTGTAAAGGGGAGGAGGAGGATTTTGATGTCTTCCTAGAAGTGAATATGGTTAAACAATGGTGTAAGTGTGAGTTGTCGGTGTCACTAGGATACCCGGTTACTCTTTATATACAAGGTAGCACAAATGAATCAGTTAATATACGGAAACTGCGGAGCTTCAAGGTCAAGCCTCCATTTCAACATGGAGCATCTTCCTTTATTAGGACCGAGCCTAGCCCTGATTTTTGGCAGACAGTCGCTCGGTTCATCTAAAGTGCTCTACCAGTTTATCTATGATCCAGTGACATTTCTGTTTCTTTGGTTCTACCACAGAATCATCAGTGATAGCTTCCCAGCTGCATTGGCTGTATTACTCTATCTCGGACGGAGCAGCCCCACATAAAGCTTTTTGGCGTGTTACGGTCTGAGCAGAAATGAGCAAATTATTTAACCTTATCAGGGTTAGCGCCCGGACCCTGCACGCCGGCTAAAATGAAGTGGCCAATGGCTGTCGACACTCAGGTTACACCTGCCCAAACCCGTTCAAGCCAAGGACTTGGAGTTGGAGATTGTTTGGGAATCTGGGATGGATGGGAACGTGCGAAGTTGCCATCGCCCAGATTTATTTTCTGCGGACACAATTGCCCAAAAGAAATACAAACAGTGAGCAGATACAACCGGACATCACGTTAAAATGGACAGCAGCGCGCCCAATTAGCAGCTACATAGATACAAATTGAGCCTTGAGGGTAGCTGGAACGTAAGTATCTTCAAATTGGTTTCTCAGCATCATCCCTGCATAGATGGAGAAACATGTAACACATCACTTCAAGAAGCGAAGTGGTCGGTGTATATTATTGTCTGAGTGATAAATAGTAGGTGGTGAGATAAAAAGCAGGTAGATGATATCGAGGTCTAACCCAATGCCGATAATGCCGTATAATGTTGCCGTTGAACTCCATGGCGCCGTTGCTAAATCCAGAACTCATATTTAAACACATTCATATCATTCTAATGATCGTGTTCGTTCCATTGGATGTACCGTCCCACCGCCAGCTCTCCGAGGAAAGCACCAGCAAGAACGGAGCAGAAATAGCCCACATTCATTGTCATCACGGCTAACATGCTGGAAGTGAAGTTAGTCAGGAGTCACGCAAGGAGAGGAGGAGAGCGCGAATCAAACATACAGTAGGTAGGACACGCCTGTGATACACAGGAAGATAGCTGCCCGTGGAAGGTCGACACTGAATCTCCAGGGGATAGGTTCTCGTGAAACTCGTCGCACGACCTTGACTGACTCTTCCACACCTTGCGCAGTTACCAACGAAGCGACCTTCGCGTCAGCGTCTGTGTCGATACGCCCGGCTTCAGATGTTTTGCCCGCTATGGCGATGTAACGGCGATTGAGATGAGTCGCAAACCAGTAGTGCTCCATGGAGGCTTTGAAAGCGACTAAGCAGCGATTGATGATGGCCAGGACGATGAGAAAGATGCAGGTGCCTGCATAAGCACCGCTAGAGGATGGTGTCCATGCCGAGGAGAACAACGGAGTGTCATGACTGTTGGTGAAGACCATAGTCATGGTCATCGATGAAGATGAAGAGGAAGAGGAAGACATGCTCGAATGGCTCGAGTGGTCCATGTTCATGTCTGCTGTCTATGTATTATTGTCCTGATAGAATGCTTGCGAAACGACAAGAGCGATAAGTTTGCTGGTCAATCCTCGTACCCCGAGGATCGTACTGCGGAAGTGGTTATGGACTCGGGAAGATGGAACTGGACAACAACGAGTGATGACATGACTGACGAAAACGAGCGAGCACAGCAAGTTTAAAGCCATCAATTCCGAAATGGATCCGTCCCCTTCTGGGCGGCGGGGATGTTTGAGTATGTTTCTGTCCTTTTAGAAATGGTGTGTGTGGGCGGGTTGAGCACATTTTCGAAGCCAGCACCCAATCAGCATTGAGTATTTTGTCTGTTCCGTAACGTCTTCAGACCTAGATTGCCCAAGATGAGCAGATTATTAGTGGGCAGCTGCTTCTAATTGATTGTCTATGATTATTGTTAGACATTTTTCTGAGTTTATCTCTTGGCTGTATTTGTACTAAGAATGCTACGCCGCCACGCATTCTTTACCTTCTCACCTTGAATGCTTTCTGTCGCTGTCATGCTTGGTCTCGGAAAACTGATCATCAAAATCTGATAGTCGAGCTTTAAGACTCTCGGGAGCAGATCAGATTAATCTGTACGACGACTAAGGAAAGCTCAAAGCAGGCACAACCTCGTCCATGTTCGCTGTCATACCGAATACAACCATCGCCACGTTTTGGAGTTGCAATGAGAGGCGAACAACTTGATTGAGGATAGGAAATCTTTCGTCGCACAGCGCATATCGACTCCCTTGCTTCCGTAGACTATCTGAGCTCTTCGACACCGCAGACATGGATGGCATGTCCATGAGTGGCATGGGCCATATGTCCATGGGCGAGGGGGTGCCGGACGTGTTCTATCTTCAGCGGATGTACTGGGCCGTTGTCGGTAGTGCTATTGCTGCTGGAACTGTTGCCAACGTGCTTAATCGCGTCTTAGCATACCAAAGGTGGGTTGCTGAGACCATTCAGGACCTTTGAGAAACCCGGTTACTCAACTCGACACAGATTACGCGATTCCACTCTCACGCCGTCCAAGCCGAAATCGCTCTTTTTCAGCTCTTATGCCACATTAACAGCTGTGGTTCGTGAAGCGAGCTACGCGACCTTGCCTCCGATAACGATTCGCGGTCGATCCTTTCACTTTGCTCCTCTGGGACCGATCGCCATCATCCTGGCCAACCTCGTAGTGGTCCTCGTTTTCTGCTTCTATAAATTGGATACGACGAATAAATGGAAATGGGAAGACGTCGGCTATCGAACCGGCTTTGTCGCCATTGCCCAGCTCCCATTGATCTTTCTGCTGGCGGGAAGACAAAACATCATTGGATTGTTTGTGGGGTTGAGCTACGAGCGCCTGAACTGGTTTCACCGTTGGATTTCTAGGACTCTATGGTTGACTGCGACCATTCACATGGGCTTCTGGTTCCGAAACTGGGCCCGATATGACTATATCACGTATCAGCTGCAGAACGACGTGCTGACACAACGAGGATTTGCTGCATGGTGCATTCTGACATTCATCGTCATCTCATCAGCGGCGCCAATTCGAAGACTGAGCTACGAACTGTTCGTCTTGCAGCATCTGGTAACGTTCGCTGGGTTCGTTGCTGCAGTCTGGCTTCATGCGCCAGCGGAGGTCAAGGCTTGGGTGTGGATTTCCATTGGATTTCTGGTGTTTGATCGGGTAGCCCGATATGCGTGGGCAACTTATGCCAACCTGTCGATCTTCCATGCGTCGAAATCAAATCGGCATCCTCTCTGGGCCAACGTCGCAACTTTCACTCCATTACCTGGCAACATCACTCGAATTACAGTCGAGAACCCAGGTGTCCGGTGGAAACCCGGACAGCATGTGTTTCTCACTTGCCACTCCATTGTGCCTCTACAGAGTCACCCGTTCACCATCGCTTCAATCCCGGACGATGGCAAGATGGAATTCCTAGTGCGAGCCGAAAAGGGTGGTACAAGGCGGTTCTTCCGTTACGCCTCGAAGCACCATCTCGCCCTCGGGTCGGGAGAGCCTTCACCTGCTCAGCGACCTCGTACGGTGTTTATCGACGGTCCATACGGCAGGGTCCGCCCCCTGAGGCAATTTGACAGCGTCGTTCTCCTCGCAGGCGGCATGGGGGCCACTTTTACCATTCCCCTACTGCGAGACATCGTGGCAGGGTGGAAGGCAGAATGTGTAGGAAGTTCTACGCATCGTCTTGCCGCAACCAAGCGAATTCGCTTCGTGTGGGTAATCAAGTCCCGCGCTCAACTCAGCTGGTTCGAGTCTCAGATCCAGTCTGTATTATCCGACGTCGACGGATGCCGACGCGCCCAGCCTGATATGATCAGAGAACTGGAAGTGAGTATCTACATCACTTGCGATGAGAAGCTGGAGCAGCAGCCACCGAAAACCGCCTGTCTACAGCCGCCATCTCCGCCGACCGAAGCCCCGAAGGCCATTGAACCCCGCAAAGAGGAATTCTCCGAAAAGAACAACCGCATCTCCATCCAATCCGTCTCCGCGTCAAGCTCAAGTGGACAAGATCCCGCGAGCCCAAGCGGCTGCCTCCCCGGCGGAGGCTGCTGCTGCACAGCTGCGGTAGAAGACGAGGACGAAATCACCGAACACAAATGTACCTGTTCCGGACACGCTCCGGCAGCACAACCCCCAAAGCCAACCCTAACGGCTCCAACCGACACTGACGAAAAACGTCAACCCGAAGCATCAGCGCAACCAGAACCCGCGCAATCCCACCATCTCAACCTCCTATCCGGCCGACCGCAGCCACGCACCATCATCCGCAAAGTCCTCGAAAAAGCAGAAGGCGAGAGCGCCGTCGTCGTATGCGGACCAGAGGGACTCTCAGACGACGTCCGCCGCAGTGTCGTGTATCTCAGTGACGAAAGGGCGGTCCATAAGGGGACCGGCGCCCAGGGGATCTACCTCCACGTCGAAACATTCGGCTGGTAGCCTTCTTTTTCATGTTATATTCACGATTGATGAAGCCGTAAATATACTGTATATATTGTATTCGATCATATTGCATCCTGGTAATACGTCCGTACCTGTCCTGTGCCTTCAAAGGTACCCGTGCCTGTAGAGCAAAAGCTATGACCACACCCATGACGTAATCACATCACCACCACCTCCGAACCCAACACTCACCTCACCTTACCTCTACCATCCATCAAACACACCACAATACACAATACAAAACACGCAACCCAATACTTCATCATCCCAATTCAATCCAACCGAGAACAAATTTCAAAATGGTCTTCCGCTTCGTACGTTCCCCTCCCCCAACCCATCTCAGAAACAAACCCCCCCCTCAGCCACATTGAC